>CAJQZJ010000316.1:38704-59840 GCA_907164525.1 Lophiomys imhausi | reverse complement strand
GGCAGGGATGCTCATCCCTGCCCCAAGTTGCTTTTTGAGGAGTATTTTATTTATTTCATCTTATTTTTAAGTAATTCATCTTATATAAATCTATATTTAAATATAAGATCTATTTCAGCTTATACTTCCAAGTCACAGTCCGTCACTGAAGTTAAACAGGGTGGGAACTCAAGACAGGAACCTGGAGCAGAAGCCACGGAGGATACTGCTCACTTGGTCCACCTTTGGCTGGCTCCCTGGCCAGCATTCCTCTAGCTTTCTTACGCATCCCAACCCCACCTTCCTAGGAGTAGTACTGCCCACAGTGGACTGAACATTCCTACAGGAATTGAGCAACCAAAAAAAAAAAAAAGTCCCACAGCCATGCCACAGTTCAGTCTGATGAAGACACTCTCAGTTGAGGTTCCCTCTTTCTGGGTGATGCTAGGTTGTGTCAAGCTGACGATACCTAACCAGGACAATAAGCATTCTTTGTTGTCTCCTATAGTTTCACCATCATGAGTAATGCTGCAAACACATTCCCTTGAATGTTTAAAAGAACTGAATGGCAACTGACATGTTGTTGACATCTGATTCACTGGGTGTTGGTAAACCTGGCTCCGGGTCTCTTAGGCTTCCAGCCTCTCACCGGCCATGTGACTAGTGCATAAGTTAGAAGCTACCTGGCAACAGCAGGATTTCTGAGAGGAGTCCCAGTGAGGATCCAGTATTGAGAGTATAGCAGAGCCAGAGGCCTCAAATCAGACCAATGACTCACTGCAATGAACATCTGCAAGTGAAGATGTGTGGACAAAAGATGTGGGACACACCGTGACACACTGCAGCTTCCACAACGAGGTGTTGGTTTGTCTGCTTGTTTTTGGGTTATTTTCAATTCTTATTTTTATTATTTTTTTATTTTAGGTGGGAAGTTGCAAGGGCAGAGGGCAGATACAAAGGGTGGATACAAAGGAGATGGATGGGATTGTGATTGCATGACGGTAAATTCACAAAGAATCAATAAAAAGTTAATTTTAAAAAGTCACCTTCCTTTTCTGGGCTGCTGTTTCTGTGACATGAGTGTTAGAGTATGTGACTTCAGAATAAGTGTTTTTGGAAACTTTCCCTGTTCTCATATGTCCCCATTCTGGTATCTTGTGGCGATGGGATCGATTCACCAGATGACTGTCCAGGGACATGGATGCTGTGTAGGACCTTGGAGTACAGCACAATTAGCCAGTCCACACTGGGACTTGGTCCTCTTTGGCATAGAATGTTGGTTTGTCCTCTTCCCTGAGGTCGTCTTGAGGACCAGGAGATGTTCTGAAAACCCTGGAGTTGGGAGGGGTCCTACAGCTGAGAGGAGAGACCCTGCTGGGTGCCATACCAGGCAGTGTTCCTTTTCCGTTTGATCCGTAGTGCCCTTGTGCCTGTTACTCATGAAGACAGGCCAGCTAACTGACAGGTGGGTTCCTAGTACAAGCCCCTAAAAATAGCAGAGGAAGGGCTCCACTCCAAAACACTGACAGTACCAGCAAGTTAATTAAGAAATCTGCTGGCAGTGACAGGAAGCTGGCGAGTTTCCCATTCCCGTCAACACTGTCAGGACATGAGCAGAGACTGCTGAGCAAAGTTGCGGACTTGAGAGAACCGCTCCCTAGAGCAGGCTCCTTCATGTCAGCCGTCCAGAAAAACCCACGTCTCTGGTGCATATGCTCTGAGATCAGATGACATTTCAGTGGAAAGCTGTGCAGGGTTTCCATTCAAGCACTAGTGCCCTGGCCAGTTCCCATAGTTCCTTTTGATTTTTCCTTCAATTTGCCCATTTTAGGGTTCATGATGCTTCTGAATCCAGCCCTCATTTAGAAAGAAGAATGGCTTCAGTCTTGCTCTCTGGCTGCCTCCCAGTCTATGCTCCACTAACCTTTTAAATTTTAAGTGTGTGTGTGCGTGCGCGCGCACGCGCGTGCGCACGCGCGTGCACATAGGTGTGTACGTGTCCCAGGAGGCTCAGGGATATCCTGGAGCTGGAGTTGCAGGAGTGTGTGAGCTGCTTCACTTGGGTCTTGAGAACCAAACTCAGGTCTGTTGGATGGATGAGCAGTCCACTGAGCCATCTCTCCAGACATATCTACTAAACCTTCTTATCTACCCAGCCTATCTCCTTAGGGATAGTACCATCCCACGGTGAGCTGGGCTCTCCCAAATTCATTAACAACCAAGAAAATGCCCCCACAGACATTTCTGCAAGACAGTAGACAGCATTCTTCCATGCTTTATGATCCAGGTTCCTGCTTTCAGGATTCCTGTCTTGACTTCCTGCCCAAGGGGTACAATGTCCTCCATAATCATGAACATAATTGTTGTTGGGCTATAACATATTGTTGCTGATCACCCATATGAAATGGTAAAATGGTATGTTGAGCAACAGTTAGATGATTGAGCAAGTGGGTGGGGAAAGGGAAAATAGGAAAAAAAAAATAACTAGGAAGATCTGAGTGTGGTGGTGCTTGTCTATAATCCCAATACTCAAGGCTCAGAAGGATCAAGTATTCAAGAACAGTGTGCTCTACACAGGAAGACCTTTATCAAAACAGGAAGAAAGGGAGGGAGAGAGAAGAGGGAAGGAAAGAAAAAGAAAGAAGGAAAGAAGGACGGAACAGTGACATGCACCTTCCTGGGCTGTGGCTCTCTGTTCTTCAGGTCTGTAACTGGTCCCTAAGATAGCTCCTCTTGAGAGGGGGTGTAAGCCTTTCTCCCATCACAGTCTGATATTCAGAGATGAGGATCATGGATGTACCTTTCCTTTTTCTGTTTGTTAGTCTTGCATGCCCAATAGCTATCCACAGTCCCTTCCCACACAAAATTCATGGAACTTTCTATTTTACTCATTGGTTTTGGCAGTTTAAAGAAGGGAAAAGGATTAGATATGAGGGAAACCATGGGCTAGGGTGGACCTAGGTTCTGGTCTCAGTCTTAACACTAAGTTTAGCATCACTGGGAATGTTGGCATACGGTTATTGTATGATTCAAATGCTGATTTCTGTACCCCTCCATATCTGGTTGCAGTCCTTGCTCTGAGAATCTGTCTCAAAATTGTGAAACACTGCTCCCCAATTGTCCCCTGATATGCCAATAAAGCAGCATACAGCCAATGACTGAGCAAGGGAGAGCATAGGGTTGGACTTCCTGCCCTCCAGGGGAGGAGGAGTTAGAGGGAGGAAGTAGGGAATTGAGCCACATGTAGAGGTGCGAGAGAGATCAGGAGAGAGCAAGCTGAAGCAGGAAAGCTACAAAGTGCAAATATCTCTGGGATTTAAGCTAAGAGGAAGCCAGATTATTTTAGGGGGTTAGGAATAGACTAATAACTAACTGCTCAGTTCTTGGTTGTGAAGCTTGTTTAACAAATGATATAATAGAGTCTCAATTATTTGGTGAAAGATAGAGAGATAGAGAGAAAGTGCGAAACAAACACAATTATATGAAGTTACTCTAACATTTTGGCGAATGGGGCAGGAACCCACAACCCTGGGATTAAGAGTCCTGTGCTCTACTGACTAAGGTAGCCAGGCGGGTGGACCTGGGTTCTGGGTTCAGTCTCAATGCTAAGCTTAGCATCATTGGGACAATTCTGGACCCTTTGGGAACTTCCTTCCACTTATTCCTGGTCAACATGTGGTACAGTATTGAACACACTGCTATCAAGACTTCCATTTTGTTGATCATGACACCAAGCTCTGTCATAACTCCCTGTTTTTCATCAGTTCCTATGAATAATTTTATATGGATCATTATTTAGTGGCTGTGCTGGATATTTTCTGATTGCCTTTCCATATCTACCTTTCATCTCCCTGCCAGGGAGGTACAGAGAGGGTAGCTCTTAGATGTTTGGACTAGAACATCTGCCTGCACACACCCCAGGGTTCTGGGGCAGAGAGAAGGATGAAGAATTCAGTGATAAGAGGGTGGTTATGAGTCAAAGTCTGGGCCTCCCTATGCTACACCATTTGAACACAGAATTCAAGGAGTCTAAATTCCAAGGGAAAAGTGAAAATTGGCTGTAGGGTTGTTTTTAAGGTATGCTTGTCAAGGCTGGATGACAGCACACTGATCAGTTTGCTAGCTTGACTTGTAGTTTCTGTAAGGAGACACATGGCACGTAGGACCCGCCTTTGTGCTTTCAACTCAGGCCCTGCAGATACTATGGGTTTGTGGTCTTCAGGGTTGCATCGCTCCCAGTTGATCCTATTTAGTGACATCCAGCCTGTCTCCTTCCAAAGACTCACAGGAAAGAGAGTCATCTGAGACCTCAGTAATGCTCTCAGCGAACCCAGCTTCTTTCTGAGATTCTCCCTGTCACGCTCAGGGTCCTGAAGATACAACATATGGTAACTGAGAGAGATCTTTCTCATGCCGGAATGAAGGCTGTTTATGGAGGCTGAGCCTGTAGTCAGACCTCCCATTGGAAGGTCTATATTTTCTAGCTCAAACTATCAAAGACAGACTGGCCCTGTGAAGGACAGAAAACACGGGACCAGTGGGTGGGTAGGTAATAGCTTCCCTCCTACCATACCATATTCCTTGCAGGACCCAGAGAGGATACTTCCTGTTGAAAGCCATATGACCCAGAACTTTTTAGTGGTTCTCACAGGACATGTAGAAGCCCAGGGTGTAGCTCCTGCTAGCCCTTCCAGGGAAAACAAGGATGATGCACCAGGAAGCAAGGCCACCTCTGTGGGGCTGTGTGGGGAGGCCTCTGGAAAGGAGACCTCCATGCAGGGCTGGAGAGCACCAACAAAAATGGGGTAGAAGAAGCGGCCCTAAATCCAGCATCTTTGTCTTGCTGCTGTGCTGGCCTGAGGCCACCATTCAACCAATTGCTTGGCTACAGTATGACCTGCACTGCCTGTAAGTGTTATAGCTCTGACGGGAAAGGTATCCTGGCAGTTGGGAGCCAAGGAATACCACAAAGTCATCCCGCACAACAAACCTCACACAGAGATTTATTGAGAGGGAAATACCTAGGGTGGTGACTGTCTCTGCTCAGGTGAGAACTGAGCAGAAGACAGGGTTTGTATAGGGTTTAGGGGTGGGGTGGGGGCACGGAGTTTTCCAAGGTAGCCTGGGATTGGAGGGATTATGGGGCCTGATCTTGGGGCAAGTTCAGGGATTGGTGGGATTTATTTTCTGGAGCATGGGGCCTGCTCAACCATTAAGGAAGTCTTGGAGGGGGAGGTGCCTAGTCATTGCAGCTCCTCAGGTATAGTGGAGGTGGGGGATGGGAGGGTGAGCCTGGTCACTCCTTAGACTCTAATTATCAGGCCCAGCCTACAGAGTAGTCTAGGGGTGGGTGGAGCCTAGCAGTGAGAGGTCTCCAGGGGCAGGGCTTACAAAGGGACTCTCTGCCCACAGCAGGGAAAGCCTTTGTCCCCTCTGTTGCTCAGTTTGGCATGAATAGCCAACACTGCCATCTAGCTAATGTTCTTGCCTTTGGGGCAGAGGAGATCAGGAGAAACCCCTGGTTTTTGTGTTTTCTTTTTATAGCCTAAGCTGTCCTTGCACTTGTGACCCTCTTGTCTCTGCCTTCCAAGTGTTGGGATGGCAGGCCTGTACCTCTACACTCAGCAGAAATTAATCTGGAGGGTGTTACATGGAAAGCCCTGCCACTCAGAGGGTGATGGGTACAGGGCTCAGTACAGCAGGAAGAGGTTCCATGTGGCCTGGACATCCTCATATGTAAACCTCCAGTTGAAAAGCCCACGTCAGTGCCTCGTGTGTGGTACTGCACACTGGGTGGTTGCTAGAGGGCTGCCGAGCAGGTTAGGTCCTTGGAGCGGTACATGGGAGCACAGAGGGCCCCCATGAGTCTCTGCTACTGCACTGCCTCCCCACATTGAATTTCAGCCCATGAGTAGGGACTCATGTATTCTGGGCTGGCCTGAAATTCATGTTGCTAAGGATGGCCTTGAACTTCTGAACCTTCTGCTTCTACATCCCAGTTGCTGGGATGATGGGTGTTTGGCATCGTGCCTGGTTTCATGTGGTGCTGGGAATGGAATCCAGCTCGGCAAGTGCTCTAAAAACTGAGCTACATTCCTAGCCCAAGGAAGGGTACTAGCCTGAGAAGCATTTTTTTCTGTTTAATTTATTACTTCACTGTATGCGTATGTGTGAGTCTGTGAGTGGTTATGTTAACTATGTGTGTAGTACCCACTGGGGCCAGAAGAGGGCACTGAATCCCCTGGAGCCAGAGTTTCAGGTAGTTGTGGGCAGTGAGTGCTGTTGGGTCATCTGGAAGAGCAGCAAGCCCTCAACTTGTGAGCCATCTCTCCAGCACTTAGTGTCTGCTGTCTCTTTGTGTTTCTGATGATCCCATTCCAGTGTGGTTGTAGTGACCGGAACCCTGGCCAGGATGGTGAGATCTGAGTCACCCATTCCCACACCCACTGCTTCTGGACTGAACAGTGTCCCTTGAGGCTACTCTTACGTGTTATTGTCACATACGTGGCCTCTTGTCCACCCCTCACTCTACACTTTGCACCAGAGCCTCATCTTTCACACGGTAGCTCCAGCTGTCACTTACACCGAGCTGAGTCTGGGGACTGACATGTACCCCTGGCTGTCTTACAGAGGTCTTCTGGAGGTGCGTACACCTCGACATCCACTTGTTTGTCTCCTAACCATCTTGAACCCAATGGCCACGTTCATGTTTTCCCACACCTAAACCTACTTTTCCCTAGTCCATAAAAATTAGCATCTTGAGCCCTATCTAACATCCCAGGAGCCCCG
The DNA here is from genome assembly GCA_907164525.1 of Lophiomys imhausi. Taxonomy (NCBI): domain Eukaryota; kingdom Metazoa; phylum Chordata; class Mammalia; order Rodentia; family Muridae; genus Lophiomys; species Lophiomys imhausi. The sequence continues at coordinate 53,072 of CAJQZJ010000316.1, read as the reverse complement.
ACATAATGTCTCACACTCTCCACTCCTCTGTCATGCTAAATCAACACAAACTTGACTTTCCCTCATTCCACAGATAAAATACCCGATTCTCCACATGGCCAGCAAGTTCCTGTGCCTGTCACTCCCCCCCCCCCCCCCCACCATTAACACCTCGATACTCTGCACTTGGTTCCGTCTCCCCGTGCCCCAGAGTCTCTGCGTTATCTGCCTCTTCCAAACACTCTCATCTCACCAGCATATGCCAATTCAGCCTTTTCTGATCCCCACGATGAACTGGGACAATGTCACTCACCGTGCTCGGCAGCAGACCTTCTCGGGCCCTTTCCACTCATGACCCCAATTTTTCATGGAACCCTGGGTATGTAAGTGTGTAAAATAAGCATATGAATCAAATGTTTGCTGATAGCAAATTGTACATTTATTTTAAAACAATTATATATATATATGTACACACACTTATATATAAAATCACTGTTTATTAAAAATAAAACCAAGTTTGGATACTGATGAGGCGGGTGCCTGTTCATTTTCTGCATAAAGAATCAAACCTTGGCTGAGTGTCTGACACTATAGAACACAGCATCTTCAGTGCTTTTCAGAATTGGTTGATACTTTGATTTCACAACTGTCACTGACGGGGACACCTCCTTGCTTAAATATATGGCACAAAATGGTAGAAGTATGTTTTAATACATTTCAGAAGATTTTGGAAATTCTGTCCTAATCGCAAGCCAAATTTCAGTTAACATTTTTTTTTTTTAATGAAACTCAGCATCTCCAGCAGCAACATCTCCATTGTATTTTAGTTCATTTATTTATGTGGGTGTATATGTGTGTGTGCTCATGAGCACACACGCCACACCCCACATGTGGAGATCAGAACAACATGCAAGACTCAGTTCTCACTTTCCACTATAGGGAGCCTGGGAATTGAACAAGGGGTTGCCACGTTTGGGGACAGGTGGCTTTATTCACTGACCCATCTTGGCAGCCCTATCAAAGAGCAATTTTTAAAATCAAGCATTCTAACACAATACAATCCAAAGATATACAAATCCGATGCTTGTATGCTGAGGAATGATGGTAGAAAAATACTGAATCACTTTCTATAATTAAGCTATTATGTTCCTGCAAGAGCAGAGAGAGCTCTGTATGTGCAGTAAAAATACATCACTTTATGCAGTACAGTAGTGAGTCTCAGTCAGGCGTCTCAGTTAGTGGTCTCTGGCATTGTGTGGTGTGACAGACACAGTGTTTCGTGCCCAGAGCCGAGGCCGCATCGAGCCATGCACTGTAACAAGTAAATGCCAACAGAAATGTCGTTCATTCATTACCGTTTTGATTTTGAATTAATTTTTGGTCACTTAATGTCTAGAAACCCTTTTCCTATCTCCAAGTTTATGAGCATCCTCACATCCAGGTATACGGCTTGAGCTTGTGACCCAGCTTAAGAAGGAGCACTCAGCACTCATCTCAGCCAAGGATATGTAGTGATCCCCATACTTCCTTGATTAATGTCTTTCTCTTCCACCAGATGGTGAATTCCATACGGGTGGGATGTGTGTCTGTTTTTGCTGACTTTGGTATACTCGCCACCTGGCACCATGCTCAAAACGCACCGCAGCAGTTGAGTGTTGTAGAATGAATGGGTTGTACGGTTGACGGAAGGAAGGAGGAGGAAGAGGAAGGAATAATCAGTAGTCAGTAAGATGTTTTTCATGTTGTGGTATATGTTCACACGTGTGTGAGTGTGAATGCCTATGTGTGCATGCACCCGGAGGCCAGAGGTCCGTGTCTGTTTTCTTCAATTACCCTCCACTTTACTCACCGAGGCAGTCGCTCAGTGAGTCCCCTCTCCCCGTCCCAAGGGCTGGGTGCAGGCAGGCTTCCAAGTTCATCCAGAATTTTCCTAGGTGCTGGGGATCCAAATTCCAATCCCCACAGCTGCATGGCAAATGGTTTACTCACTGAGCCATCTTCCCAGCCCGGGATATTCATTTTAGATTTCTGTTACCATTTGATATGTATGGCACTATAGATTGAGGACAACGTCATTTCTCTCCTGTCCTCTTCTCAGTAGACGGAGGCGAGCCTTTAATAAAGGCTAGGACATAGGCCTTGGCTCAGGAACAGAGTGGTGAGACAGAGATGTCCCATGCCAGCCCCCTCACCCATCTCTCTTCCTTCCTCTTTCCCTCCCTCCCATTCAGCCCAGACAGCATCCTAGAATGTCAGCCCCACAGACAGGGCCCAACTCCAGTTCTGGAAGGTAGGGTGTGTTCAGGATCCCAGCCAAGCAGGGCAGGACGGCTTATTTTGCCTCTAGGTGGAAGGACGCTGGTTTTTATTTTTCCACTGGGGGGGCACTGTTCTCCATTTCCTGAGGCTCGGACAGGCCATAGGTCAAAAGTTTTATCTCCATCCCACTCCTCACCCCCAAACTTGAGAATACAGTCCTGGATTACAGTCTCTGTATGCCACAGGGCGGGCAGTAAGCCCACTTGACTTCAGCAGTACGGTGTGAGTGGAGAGAGCCTTGCTGAAGGGACCGCACTGCCTGCAGCCAGACATCTCCGTTCCCATGTTGTTTCTGCATGGCGGAACACGGTGGAGCTCAGTTCCCCTGCCTCCTCCTGGGCCCCTGCACCCAAAGGCTCTGCACGGACTGGGGGAGCTCACTGTGCCCAGAACAAGCAACCTCAGAGCTGGTTCCTGGCACCTTCTCCTGGTGCAAGCATGGAGAAAGTACAAGTACAGGAGACAGAGACAGCCAGGATGGTGGCAGAAGGCTCTTGGTGCTCTGCAGGAGCCATCCATGAAGGGTTCAGGAGTTACTGTCAAACAGACCTCATGGAAAAGTCAAGAGGCAATGACTCGACTGGGAGACATGGCTCACAGTGTGTTAATGTGGGTGTGCTCACCAGTGGGGACTCCACAGTGGCACTGTCTTCCTGGGACAAGTTAGCACTGAGCTGCCTGTTGGCAGGCACCCCTCTCAGTCCCCAAAGAGAAGCCATGGAGCCCAGGGGTCTGATACTTGAGGAGCAGAAAGGAGGCAGGCACAAGACCTAGCCTCGGTCCTTCAGCTCAGGGCCAGCGCGTCATCAAAAGGGGGCAACCCTCCCGTGTTGCAGGACTCATACCTCTGAGCAGGACACTTAGAAGGCTTCTACTGCACAGCACCCAAGCAGGCTCACTGACACTGAGGTATGATAAAAAGACAGGAAACCTCATGGGATATGGGAGGAAAAGGGAGCCCTGCACTCCAAAGTCTGGTTGGAGCCTCCTGACAACTGAGCTTCAAGAGTTCCAGTTAACATTTCTGTAACGTTGTTGATATAGAGACAATATTGCTTTTATAGAGAAATGCTTTCAAATATGAAGGTTAAAATAGCAGTAAAGCAGGGCTAAGGTCTCAGTGGATATATAAAAATATAGCATATACATGACCTTAGTCTTTCTCCTAGGCATGTTCTGGAACCTCACGAACAAGACCATTAGCTTCCAATGATCTAGACTTTGACAGGTCAGGTGCACCCCAGGAGCTGGCTTGTGGTCCTCTGGAAAACCTTAAAGAGACTCCACACTTACCATTTGTTTATGCCTATGCACAATTGGGTATGTATATATTAAAATCAGATGCATTATGGGAAGGGACACACAGTGGGAAAGGTTGATGTATTATCAATCTACCAAACAATGTATTAGAACTGTTTGTGTTATACCCTTAGCAACCAACCTCCTCCTCTTGAACCCATGAAAGGAAGCCCTGAGCAGTGTGTTCAGGACCCTCAAGTGTGCTTGTTCCTGTAGCCAGCTGTCAATCTTGACAGTGTCCCTGTTTGGTCTGTGATATCAGTTTGTTCTGAATAAAGTTATTTTGCTTCTTTTGCAAATCTGTGTGACTATTATTTTCAGCTCTTTAGATGAAGAGGCCAAAAACCCAGAAAACACCCTTCCCAAACCCTGACTTTCAACAGAAGAAGAAGCTTTGGAGTTGTGATGAGAGCCGCTGCCACGGGCACACAGCCTCTCTGGAAACCTCCAGCCCCGTGCTATATTTCATTTCTGTACTTCTGCTACCTTAGGTACACACACCTCCTTCGTAAAGCTCCCCCCCCATTCCCCCAAAGCAGATCAGAGCGGAGTGCAAACCATAGCTTTTGGAGGGGTCTAAAACCTCTTTTAAATGACTTATTTTTATTTATGTGTATCTGTCTTTGTCTGTGTGTGTGCCTGATGGTACTCACCGAAGCCCCTGGAGCTGGAGTCACGGGTGGCTGCGAGCTGCACGACATGGGTGCTGAGAGCTGAGTTCAGGCCTGCATGCCCTTTGAAAGAGTAACCAGCACTCTTTACTGCTAAGCCAGATGTCTCCGACTTCTGAAAACATTTAAAAAGTTTTCAGCTTGTCTGCTTTATTTTCTCATGGACACAGATGGCTTTCTCAGAGCAAGTGTTAAAAGCTAATTACTAGGTTTGCATGACGGCATTGATCATCAGGCTATTTGTTTTTTAGTGTCCATGGCAAGGTTCTCTGATGCATTCAAACTGGCTAAGGGGGCTGGAGATGTAGTTGAAAGAATACTTTCTTAGCATGCATGAGGCCCCAGGTTCAATCCCCAGTTCTATATCAACAGGGTACGGTGGTACATGCTTGTAATCCCAACATCGAAGAAGTAGAGACAAGAGGATCATGTCTTGTCTACATAGTGAGTTAGGCTATCCTGGGCCACACAAGATCAGTCTCAGAATAAAAATAAAGGACACATTGAAAAATATAAATGGGCCAGGCGTGGTGGCACACGCCTTTACTCCCAGCCCTTAGGAGGCAGATGGAGGTGAATCTCTCACAGTTTGAGGCCAGCCTGGTCTACAGAGTAAGTTCCAGTATAGCCAGGGCTACATAGAGAAAGCCTGTCTTGAAAAACAAAACAACAACAACAAGAATATAAATGGACTTTGCATTTAAGATGCAAAATGGCCAGGACTCTCCTGGGATTGGGATGCCTTGTGTAATGGTACCTCTAAAACAGAAGGAGTGTGAATCCTGTTGTAGCTCAGTGACAACGCAAAACATAACTCTCACTTCAAAGATGATGGGAAGTAGTTTCTTCTGGAGCCAAATATGAGTGACCAGAGAGCCTAGGACACAGATTTAGGTCCCCTCAAATTCAACACTCCAATGTGACACCATGTTGATGAGGTTTTTATAGTAACAGAACAAAGAAAGTCTTAAATTAGAACACTTCAAATACATTGATGGGCACTGGAGAGGTAGGTGGGTTACAGCAAACCAGGGAAGCCTGTTATAGACCTTGTATGCTCCTTGATGACATTCATGGCTTTGGAGTTAGTTGGCGCTTGTGGTCTGCTAAGTTAGTACATTCCAGTGGAATGCCAGTGCTCTGTTTGAACATCCCAACTGATCTAATGGTCATAAAGCTGTCAGGTCAAGTACAGAGATGGGCAACAGATAGCTAGTAAAAGGACTAAAGGTAGTCCGAGATAATTTGGCTCTAGACTTTCAACGTTCCTAACTATTCACAGTCATTGCAGAAAGTTCAGCTGGAAGAGGCAGCTCGGTTTGGGAACTTTTGTTCACATCAGTCTTGAAGCAGAGACTCCAGAGGGCTGTCACAGCTTGGCTCCTGCCTTGTTCATATGTTTCTGCCCTTGACCCCGATGCTAAGACAATCACGTAACTCCCAAGGTCTCTGCATTTGTGCTTCCACTTACCAGATGTGTGATTTATGGTCTCTGTGGCCTCAAAATGCTTACAGCTGAATGTAGTATTAAGATACACTGTGTAAATGGTATTGACCCTTGTATATTGATGTAAAATTAAGATTGTATTGGGCTACATCAGTATTGATCTTTGTATATTGATACAAAATTAAGATTATATTTGGCCACATTGGGTATTGATCTTTGTATATTGATACAAAATTAAGGGTAACGCTTCTTAAAGGTATTGTTCGTAGTAATACTTAAAAATGAAATGTGAAGTTTTGGCCTCTTGCTACCAACCGACATAAACTGTTTAGGATAATTAAGAAACGGAAACTAGTAGTCATGAAAACGTGTCATTTTGTTAGTTACTATGACAGTCTATCACAGTTATTTTCTAAGCTACTCAGAAATCAAGTTGCTAAGAGACAAGCAATATTTGCTTATCTAAATATAAGAGATAGATAGGGCATCTTCAAACACCTCAAGAGATCTGCAGAATATGGCATTCAAAGATGTTTTCTTAACTTAAGATTTTTTGATATTGAGACATGTCAGCTCCTGACAGCACCCCCTATTGTACTCCAAGTAGAAGATGAGCATTAAAGAATCTCCAGTGGGAGATGATTGAATTGGTGGTAAGCCTTTCTCTTGGCAAGAAAAACCCTTTGCTTCAACTGTAGACAGACTTCTGTCCAAAAAGGACAAAACTTGGAAGCAGATAAGTCGACAGCCTAGCTCTGCCAAGACAGGGTAGGTAAGTCCTTCATAATTCCTGCTCTACAATCAATGTCTGTCAGAGAAACGGGGCCAAATGGCTGAAGATTGATGCTGTAATGTATGGAGAGAAAATGGGAACTGTCCAGGCAGCCACTGGTATGTCATTTCTTAGTTTTGGAAGCTGCAGGCCCTGCACTTCCTATATAATCAGATATATTTATCCCTCTCAGGTCTCTGAGGTGGTTGAATAATAGATAGCTAGAGTCTCATAGTTAAATTTTGAGCTGTTTAGGAATCAAGAGGGTGTTCTGGATCTAAGAAGATATTTTTAAAATTATGAGGCAAGTTAGTATGAAAGCTGAGTTAGATATAGAACTTTAAACTCATGGAGATGGTTAGATAGTAGAATGTTAAAGTCAGGTGCCAAATACATATGGACTGGACATTGGGAATGTATGCTAAGCCATATAACTCTTATAATTGTGGCCTATTTATTTCTGTTGTTTTGTATTGTATTTATAATTATAAGAAAAAGAACCATTTTTTGGACTGAAAGGGAGAGCTGTTGGGGGGGCAAAAGAAATACCTTAAACTAAAAAAAAAAAAAAGAAGGGAAGAGGATGGGGGGTTGAGGGGGCGGAGGGTGGAAGGGTGGGACTGGAGGGGGGAGTAGGGAGGGGATTGTGATTGAGATGTAACTTGAAGAAATAAAAAATAAATTTTTAAAAAAAAAGATACACTGTGTATTAAGATACAGACTAATGTCACCACTCCGGGTTCATCATTCCTTCCCCACCTCCATCTTCCAGATATATGCACTCTCAGAGACCCCCACCAACCACTCTGTAGCCAGCGAAGTTAACTCTTGGGAGGCTGACATTGTCTTGACTCAGTGGCCCAGGACTCTCAGTTTCACCTTAGGAGTTGGGATGTACCCAGAACACTGCTCAGAGCCTTGGCTGGATGAGGAGGGCCACCAAGGAAGTTCTCCATTAGTCATGTCCCCAAAGCACCTGGAACAGAAGCCAAGATACTCCTGGACAGGTGATGGGGGGGGCCAATGAAGATCTAGCACATGACCTTTCCATGATCTTGAGAAACAGAACCAAACCAAGGCAGTCCCAGAACAGCAATGTAAGCAAATGCATGGTTCCTACTGGGAAATTGCTAGCCGGTGGCGGGGGGCCTCTGAGCTGTGCATACAGCAGGGTTGGGTAGTCCCTGTACTGAGTTGCCCTTCTCCCTAGTGTACCCCCATCCATGCATCCTAAACTCTATCTCTTCGTGCCCATTTTCTTCTTCAGTGCCCACCACCTTCTGTCCTTGCCTTCTCAGCTCTAAGGCCTGTTTATCTTTCCTACCATGCTGCTAAAAAAAGAAAGGCATGGGACCTTTGATTTATTGAGATTTTTCTCTCAATATATATTCCTTGTTCTTTCTCAAAGACCTCCCATTTTTGAAAAGGGGATGTCAGAGACTATGACAAGAGGATGGGTGCAGAGGTAAGGTTAGCAATAGTTGCTCAAGGGAGAAACTCCACCCAGCATCACACTGTCTCAAATTTCTGCCCTCTGGATGTGCTGCTACCCGGACTCCCTGACCAGCAAAATCTACTGCCTCTGGCTGGCTGGTGAGTGCCAGGGGTATCATCTGGATTACAGGTGTGTTATACCATTCCTGGCTTTAAAACGTTGTTAATTAATTGTTGAGGTAGGATCTCACAATGTAACTCTGGCTGACCTGGAACTCACTATGTGGACCAGATTGGCCTCAGACTCACAGAGATCGCCTTTTCTCTGTTTCCCCGGGGATGGGATTAAAGGTGTTCACCACCATGGCCAGTTCATGTCCTGTTTGCTATATCAGTGTCCGGAGAGAACTCAAGTCCTCACGATCCTGTAAACACTGTACTGAGCTTGTTCCCTGCTATTTTACAGCCAGAGCCTTGGAAGGAGGAAGAGGTTGTTTATACCTACTTCTTCCTGGACAAAGATCTGGCCTAAGAGATCTGAGAGACAGTTTAAAAATGACTAAGAAGAGCTCAGTAACCCTGGGTAATTTGATTGAATCCATTTGCTATGGGTTGAGTGTGTGTGTGTGTGTGTGTGTGTGTGTGTGTGTGTGTGTGTGTTTGTGTGCCAGACCCAGGTGTAGTTGCAGGAAGTGGTGAACAACAGGCTTAGAGGAATAAGGATGAAACACAGTCATAGCAGTGTGAAGAGTAGTTTTACTTCATCGTCATGGCTTAGGGGGGCATGGAAGTGGTTTGTTGCTTTGGTTTGTTTAAGGGAAAGCAGGACTAACTTTTGTCTTAAGACCTTATCCAGACTGTGTATCAGAAGGAAAGAAGGCTATGATGCCAAATATAAAGAAATTGATGGAGAGTGGGAAGAGGGGCCAAAAAGGAGGAGGCTCAGATGAGGTCAGCATAGTTCCTGTCATTGAAGAGTACTGGACTCACATGAGAAATATATAAGAGGTGATTTAGAAGGACGCTGCCCTGGATGGGCTCAGGATGAGGATGCTGGTGTCATTCATCAAGAGGGTGAGAATGGAGCAGGTCAGTGTGTTTCTTCTCTAGGTCTTACTTCCTTCATAGCCCTTTTAATTTTCACTTCCACCTCCCAGGACTCTGGACCTGGAGATGAGCTGAAGGGCTGCCAGAGGCAGCTAGTCACGCAAGTTGTTTGTTGTACCCATTCCTGTTAGGCAGCCTTTGAGAGACGTCAGCGGTCCGCAAGAATGAGTTCAAAGAATAGTGTGTGTGGGTGTGTGGTGTGGTGTGTGGGTGTGTCTGTCTGTGTGTCTGCATGTGCCTGTGTGTCTATGTCTCTGTGTGTGGTGTGGTATGTGTGGGGTCACAAGAGAGGGAAAAAAAGCTGGTATCTGCTGAAAAGGAGAAAACAGTTTAAGTTCTTACCTTTACTAGTTGTTTCTATTTACTATGGTTTAGCTACACCTGTGAGGGTTAGGGGGTGGCTCAGTGAGAAAGGCACTTGACATGCAAATGCAAGAACTGGAATCCAGATCCCTAGCACCCATATAAATGCTGGATGTGTACGGTGGCCCATCTGGAATCCCGGTGCTCAGGAGGGCCAGACAGGCCATTCTCCAGAGCAAGCTGGCTAGCTGGACTAACAAAAGGGGCTCAGGTAAGAGACCCCGCCTCAACCCATGAGGGGAGAGTGATGGAGGAGGGCACCTAACGGTGATCTCTGGCTTCACACACGTTTGCACCTCACACATATATACATGAAAAATAAAAAGAAACGTAAAAGAGGAAGAAAAAAGATGGGGCTGAAGAGGCAGTGGCGTACGTAGCTCAGTTAGAGTGCATGCAGGGTAGAATCACTGTCAGGGGCCCTGTGGTGTCATTTGTAACATGAGCAAAAGGACAAACATAGGCCAGCTTAAAGCTGTAGCCATGTGTAGAGTAAAGTCCTTGGAGGATGGTTATTTAGTATTACTGATTTTTTGATCTTGGGTTTTCTGTCACAGCCCAAGCCAAATTGATCCCCTCCTCTTCCAACAGCCCATCTTCCCTGGGACTGGCTCTTAGACCAACTCCCATGGTCTTTTCTGTGGCTCCTGCCATGCACTCCGGAGGGTGGAGTTGGGTCCCCCCACCTCACTATATTCTCCCCCATGAGTAGCTGCTGCTTTTTCTCTATTTGGCTTTCATGGGTGTTGGGTGGGGTGCGCAAGCCTTTGGAGAAGGTCCTTCCAAGCCCCCTGTGCAGAACAGCAACTCTGCCTTTCTGGCTGCCTCTAAAAATTGCGCCAGGCTTCTCTGTGTCTTAGAGAATCCAGCACTAAGCCAAGGGCGTCAGCACTGTTTCCTCAGGTTCTCAACCTTCCTTATGTTATGGTGACCCCAGCCATAAAATTATTTTCATTGCTACTTCATAACTGTAATTTTGTTAGTGTTATGAATCTAATGTGAATATCTGTTGTTTTCCCGATGGTCTTAGGTTACCCCTGTGAAAGAGTCGTTTGACCCCCAAAGGGGTCCTGACCTCATAGAGTCTAAGCCTTTGTCTCCACTCAGGAGCCTTGGAGGCAGACTGCTCAGAACGAGCAATGCTCCTTCCCTCACTAATCTCTTTATTCATGAAGTCAGCTCCACTGCTCACGCTATCTTTTCAGTGAGTTCTGTTCCATGCCAATCAGTTTTCAGGTTGAAAGACCAAAAGCTCATCTGTAACCTCCTTGTTCACCTCCCTCCGCCTTCCCTGGGAAACCAGCCTTCTGAAAGAGTTCTCAAATAACACCCTGTTTCCTGGTGCCCTGGGGATTATGTCCACAAAAACTTATCAAACCAGGAAGCTTTTTCCACCACAGGTAGGCTGGAGGGGCATCAGCCACGGGTCGAATGAGGGTAGATCCTGCAGGCACCTCCCTCAAGGCCCGCCCTCTGAGTCAGGCACTTCATTTATCCTCTTCTCTTGGAGCACTGGTCTACCTTTCCTGGTATTCTCCATCTTGTTTCTTGAGGAGAAGACAGAAGGAGAACTCCCTCTGGTTGCCATGAACTCTGCCATCGGCAGCTGCGAGTCCCCCAACTTCCTGGTGAGTGCTGATGGGGGGGTGGAGGGAAACAAGGAGGGGAACAGGAAGGATCCCTCTCCTTCAGGTTTGTTTTTGCTTTTGTTTGCTTTGGTTTTGGTTTTTGTTTTGTTTAGTTTTTGTTGTTGTTTTGGTTTTTGGTTTTTGGATTTTTTAAGACAGGGTCTCTCTGTGTATCAGCCCTGGCTGTCCTGGAACTCTCTTTGTAGACCAGGCTGGCCTTGAACTCAGAGATCTGCTTGCCTCTGCCTCACTAGTGCTGGGATCAAAGGTGTGCACCATCACCACCACCCAGCTCCTTCAGGTTCTTATCACCAGACAGGAGTGGCTTCTCCCTCCATGGCTCCCTCAGAACCTGTTATCTCCAGTCACCCTCGAAGCAGACAGGGCTTTCTCTGAGCCTTGAAGTGTGAGTAAAAGGAAAGAAAGGGGAAGAGGTGGGAGGTGGGGAAGGGTTCCTGACAGTGTCTGCATCCCTTCAAATCTATTCACAGGGTGGTCTCTGGACAGGAACCTCTCTTTGTTTCCCCTGCCTCTCTGCATTAGGCTAGGCTTTCTTTCCAATGCTTCTGAATTAAGCAAAAGAAGCAGAGAGACAAGTTTTCTTCCTTACAACCCAGCGTCACAGGTGCTTCTCTTTCTGTGTTATACAACACCCCCACCCCCACCTCTAGCCCCGAGGCCCAGATAAGTCTGGCCACAGTAACCCCATGGAGGCCTCTCTAGCTAGTCCCAGAATCTTGGTCCCACCACCCTCTCCAACCTATTTTTGGTCATCTAAAAAATAACAGACCAGGCTGGGTGGAGACCCTTGCCTTTGCCATTGTCCACTTCAGGGACAAATGACCTCTCTCTTCAGGCCCAGCCAAAGGGTTGGAGATAGGGACCACCCATGAGCCTGAGGCAGATAATTGTACTGCTCTCTGAGTCCAGCCACAGGCTCTGTCCATTCCGTTCATATTCCTGGCAAGGTTCCTAGTATTCTCCTATGAGAAAATAATGGATCTTTATAGAAAAAACACTTGGTCTCACCTCAGAATTATTTCTGTTATACTCTGGAGATTAAAGCAAATTAAGGAAATATGTGAAAATTCCATATCCTTCTCAGGAATGCTGAGCTTCTGTGAGACAAATCTTTCATGGAGAGCAAGAGGGCCTGCAAGAACATTTCCTGGGGTGATATAAGCAAATGTCTATTCACCCCAGATAGAGTACCAAAGACAGACCTAAGTAATATCTCACCCTAGTCTAGCATGGTGAACAAGAGTTTATTGGCTTACTTACAGGGCCATGGGCAACCCAAAAACACCTGCCTTTTTGAAAAGTCTCACCCCAGCATGGATAATGACTTCTCTGGAGTGCCCACCTCAGCTAACTTCCCACACACTGGAAATTCTAGCCCAGTGAAACTGACGCAGGATTGTGTCCAGCTAGCATGGAGGTGCAGAAGAGAGTGGCCGAAATCTCAGGTGAGGGTCTAATGGCCTTCTCCAACTCATTCCTCCCTGAGGAGCATCAGTAGGCCCACTCCTGTATTTCTATTTGAATAGTCACCAGCACCCTGGTGAGGATGGTAATGGTTGTTATGCTGGGAGGAAGGTGTTCTATAACATCCTACTTCTACCTTCAGCTTTTACATTCTTCCCAACCTCTTCAGCAATGTTCTCCAAACCTTACAAGGCGATATAGATATTTGATTGTTTTCTTCCATCTATGGCCAAGTTTCAGGCTTTTATGCCACAGCAAGGGTCACTTAGCCTCAGGAACTTAACTGGCTATGAGTCTCTTCAGTACACTTCTGGCTGTAAAAGAATTTCCTTCCACAACTGAGGCTCACAGTGGTGGTGATGTAGCAGGCATACACACAAGTGGGTAGAAACCAAGCTGACAGACTGTTCACATCTGTTCAGTAAAATGATAGCTTTTGCTTCTTCCCCATGGGGGGCCCACAACCTTCCCAGCTCCAGGATTCTGTCCTGGATTATAACATCATATATGACCTTCCTCCTGTGGCTTAAATCCAATGGAAAATTTTGGGGTTGCCATCACAATTGTGCCACTATTGCACCAGGAAGTACATCTTGCCTGCCACTTTGATACCATAGTGTACAGAGTTAAGTAGGGCAGACAAAGGGGACTTTTGGTAGCTGGACCTTAGTGGTCAGCCTCAGGAGGAGGAAGTGGCCAAACAAGGGGACAGACCTTGGTGACTAGCTTTAGGAATGTCATCTAAGGGTTTTCAGCAAGGCAGAGGGAATGGGGGAGAAGGGCAAGGCCTGCCAGAGCCATGCTTGCCATGCTTGGGGTAGCCAAGCCCCTTCATGGGCAGCCTACCCTGGTACTGGGACTTCATGGCTTTTGGAAACATCTTTTCCCACCCACACAAGATCCCTTCATTTAACTCTTCTGGTATTATTTTAGCATCTGTTGGGATAGCTGCTGTAGGATTTTCTCACTCACCTTATTGGGTGCCATCTCTGTCCCACTAAGCCATACGCTCCTAAGAATTTCACTGTCATGCCTGTCTTTTGACCCAGTATGAGCTGATTTCCCACCCTCGCCCCTTCAGATGTGTTCTGCAAAAGACTTGGAGGTCGGCACCATGCCATCTATGTAGTGAAACTTTGCAGAGACGGTGAGCAGATTTCCCGCTCTACCACCATCTGTTCCAAGCAAGTGCCAGTGGGTCTTAGGAGTCAGCAACTAAGGCAATACTAAAGAAGCACTATTATCTAGGCCCAGTACAGCATACAAAACAACCCATCACCATGCCAGTTGTTTCCTCAAAATAAGTTGGCTACAGTGGTGTGTGTGGGCAGCACTGCCTTAGCCAACCTTCTGAAATCTTTATGAGATATTTGACTCTCATCGCAGAGTGGCAGTGAGGGGTTCGTGAGCATCTCTCCATCCCCAAGGGACTAGGCAAGGCTGGCTTGTGTTTTTCTGATCTGGTCAGGGTCAAGAAGAAGCAAGGTCATGCTTGCACCTATTGTGACCCTCAGGGGTTCCCTGCTGCCATCTCTTTATTGATCATATCTGGCTTGTGAAAGGGCTTGGAGCCAAGCATGTAATCTCCACTCCCAGGGGAGACATGTGCACAGAGTACTCTGGGAAGAAACTTACCCACTCCTAGATGAAGATCAATTTATTTATTTGTCTATCTATCTATCTATCTATCTATCTATCTATCTATCTATCTATCTATCATCCAACCATCCATCCATCCATCTCTCTATCATCTATCTATATATCTGTCATCTATTTATCTATCATCTATGTATCTATCATCCATCTATCTATCCATCTATCTATCTATCTATCTATCTATCTATCTATCTATCTATCTATCTAT
>CAJQZJ010000316.1:11939-27244 GCA_907164525.1 Lophiomys imhausi | reverse complement strand
TCTTTCTTTCTTTCTTTCTTTCTTTCTTTCTTTCTTTCTTTCTTTCTCTCTTTCATTTTTCTTCCTTCCTTCTTTCCTTTCTTTCTTTTTTGTGACCCAATGAGTTTAGGGTTGCTTACAGAAGCACAGATGAGAGGTTATTTACAGCAGCATGTGCACCTTACCAGTGCCTACACCACTGGAGAAAATGTTTCCCTGTCCCCCAGCAACCAATAGTTGCCAATAGCTCCTCCAGGAGGGGTTGGGGCCTTGTGAGTCCCCAGCCCATCCATCGCAGAATGTGTATAGGACCTGTGCAGGTAACAGCTGCTGCTGTGAGTTCATGGGTGCGATGGCTGTGCCATGTCTAGAAGACAGTGTGCCCCAAAGCTCCCCTCTATTCTTGACCTCTTACATTATTTTCTGTCTTTTCCTCCACGATGTTCCTGGATCTTTGAAGTGAGTAATGTAGATGTTCCATTTAGGGCTGAATACTCTAACAGTTCATTGTTCTCAGCATTTTGACTAGTTATGAGTCTCAACAGTTATACCTACCCACTGTGATAAGAAGCTTCCCCGACAAAATCTGAAAGCATCCCTAATCTATGGACATGAACATGAATATTTAGAAGGCAGTTTGATGGGTACATCACATCCATTTGATGCCATGAATTATAATCATGAAAGAGCTTGAGGGGCTCAAATTCTAGTCCTACCGTTGAGCTGTGGGAACATGGAATGTCACTTTCTCTAACTCTTGAATTTTCTTGTTTATTTGTTTCTTTGTTTGTTTGTTTTTGTTTTTTGAGACAGAGTTTCTCTGTGTAACAGCTCTGGCTGTCCTGAACTCACTCTGTAGACCAGGCTGGCCTCAAACTCACAGAGATCCTCCTGCCTCTGCCTCCCCAGTGCTGGGATTAAAGGTGTGCACCACCATGCCTGGCGAATTTTCTTATTTGTACAATGAAATAACTGATTTGATAATGTACCAAAACCTCTTTCATTCTAATATTATGACAATAAACAAGTGTATATTGTGTATATCAGGTGGTTTATAGGAGTGAGCCTTTAGCTTAGCTCTCTAGGTGTTCTTTAAGCCACACAAGATAATTAGGGGTCAGGGTTCTAGGAATTCAAAGCGTTTACACCCTAAGGAAATAAAATTGCAAAATGTGTGAGGGAGTAGAAAAAGGCTGAGCGTGGTCCCACCCATGAAAATGGCTTCCCCTCAGGTCCTAATGAATAACTGCAGGTTGTGATAATGAGTCTAGGAATGAATCAAAGGCCAGGTAGATTTGGTTAATCTGCTGGTCAGTAGATAATGCAATGCTTTTCTACACAAGACATACAAACGCTGGTGTTGCAGTACGATTTCAGGAAAACAAGTCAAACCTCGTTACATTGACAGAAGAATTTCCACGAGTGCATCCTCACTGCACCTGCCTGAGGGCTGTGAGGGCCTTTCCCAGTGAGGGGCTGGCAGCTGAAACCCTGGGGCTCTCCTGTGTATCCGCTGACTTACTGCTCACTTCTGAAACCCACTGACGTTGTAAAATGAGACAAAAGCATTCCTTTCAAACAGGACACTGAATTTACAGGGTGATCTCTAAGGAAATAAAAGATTGTCTGTGGGCAGCTTCACATTAACTCTGTCTCTGGCACTAATTGTAATGTAAACTGCGGCATTTCTTCTGAAGAGGTTTCAGGCAGTCTCTCAATCTTCCTTTTTAAAAAGCTAATGTTTTTTTTTTAAACTTATGTGCATTGGTGTTTTGCCTGTATGTATGTCTGTGTGAGAGTGTCAGATCCCCTGGAACTGGAGCTACAGACAGTTGTGAGCTGCCGTGCGGGTGCTGGGAATTGAACCTTGGTCCTCTGGAAGAGCAGCCACTGATCTTAACTGCTGAGCCATCTCTCCAGCCCTCTCTGTCTTCCTTTTATCTTGGACAATCACAAGTGGAACAAACAGTTCTGAGCCTGAATTCTTTAGACTTCAACCTTCATGTCCCAGCATCTTCCGTGCCTGGGCTTGTAAGGCTGTAAAAATTAATGAATACATGGCCTTCTCCTCTCTGGTGAGACCCTGACCTCATTCCTTCTGGAAACCTTCTACAGAACTCAGTCCTTGAAAACATCAAAGCTTACATAGCTGACCGGTCTGTTCAGACTCCCCTCTGGTTCCCTCCTCTACACTCCCCACTTGCGTCACCACCTAACTTAACATACCCTTTGTTCCTTTATCACCACCTGTGGCTGTTGCCTTGCCTGCTAAAAAAAGCTACTCCTTGGTGCCCCCACCTATTTTGTAGCTGCTTATGTATTTAAAGGGCCAGAGAACCATTTTACGGGGTTCATTCCTCTACGGGGGAATCGAACTCTGGTGCGTCACTTTAATAAACCTCATGTTTATTACAGCGAATGGGGGGGGCATTGGTGGTCTGTGGCGTCAGGATTCGGTGAGCCCCTCTCGGGTTCAACATTTGGTGCGTTGGCTGGGAAGTGCCTGAACGCCCCCAGACCCCAAGACTCCAGGATTCGGAGGTATACATGCTCGAGCAACTCTGTTTGTCTATCTGTCTGTTCTGAGCAACTCTGTTTGTCTGTCTGTTCTGAGCAACTCTGTTTTGTCTATCTGTCTGTGCTGAGCAACTCTGTTTGTCTGTTTGTCTGTTCTGAGCAACTCTGTTTGTCTATCTGTCTGTTCTGAGCAACTCTGTCTGTCTGTTCTGTGCGAGTCCCCATCTGTAGTCAGTTGCTCCGACATTGGGGAGAATCTCGTAAGAGACTCTCACCGTCTGTAGTTGGCAGGGGCCAACGTCTGTGGTCGGTCGCCCCGACATTGGGGAGAATCTCGTAAGACACTCTCCCTGTCTGTAGTTGGCAGGGGCCAACGTCTGTAGTAGGGAAACCTCGTAAGAGATTCCCGTCTGATTCTGAAGGCGATCTCGCAACTTAAGTCACGTTGTTTATGTTCTATGTTGTTCAGTCTCCTTGTTTGTAGTTTGTAACTGTTGCTCTTTCTCTGACAATCTGACGATGGGACAGACGCTAACGACTCCTTTGTCTTTGACTCTGAGCCACTGGACTGAAGTAAAAAATAGAGCACATGACCTGTCAGTCGTAATTAAAAAAAGTAGATGGCGAACTCTTTGTGCCTCAGAATGGCCTACATTTCAGGTTGGGTGCCCACCCAAAGGATCTTTTTCATTAGACAAAGTTAGACAGGTTAGGTCTAAAATTTTTAATCCAGGACCCCACGGACACCCAGATGTCTTGGTATGGAAGGCTTTGTTGGTCTTCCCCCCCTCCTCTGTGAGTTTGGCTTTTTGTTTCCTCCGTAGATGTATCAACACAGCCACAGCCACGCAGCCGCAGCCCTGCTGGCCCTCCGCTCCCTCTTGCCCCTCTGCTCGGGGCTCCGCGGGGGCCCGCCGCTGCAGCCGTGCCCAACACCCCCCCGCCGCCGCCGCCGCCGCCGCCGCAAATGCTACAGTCGCTGCAGACCCGGAGCCGGGTACTGGAGAGTGCCCGCCAGCCACGGACACAGACTCCTGCCCCATGCCTGAGCGGCGATGCGCGTTCCCGAACAGCGTGCGCCCCATGCCTTCCCTCCTAGGCCCCTGCGCTGCAGCCACTGCCATCTCTGCCGTGCCGGGAACAAGCTACAGCCCACTACGCTGAGCCCTGAGCGCCGTGCGCTACACTCTCCCCAAGCTATTCCCCGGCCCTAAACCCCTGACAGGAGCCGAGGGAGGGAGCCCTGCCACAGGGACCAAAAAGTCAGAGGGCTGTCACCCCAGACTCCACTACACTCCTGCTCAGGGAGTGCGGACTCCCTGATGACCAGAAAAACTGGCCACTTCACGTACTCACTATGAGGCCAAAAGATAAACAGACTGGTAAAAAACCCCTCCTAAGTCACTATTCGCGGCCCCTGACACGGGCGGTGGCCTCGCGGCGCCCTTCCTGGGCTCCGCCGCCGCCACCACCACCACCGCCGCCGCCACGGTGCTAGCCTTCAATGCCTGCTTGGAGCTATCCGGAGCCGCCGCTGTGGCCACCTTCACTTCCATGACATACATCGCTGTGCCGGCCCTGGGCGCCGAGTGCCTTCTGCTGCTGCCGCCACCCGCAGCCCCCGCGCCACAGTTCCTCCGCCTGGCTGCTGCAAGAACTGCTCCGGCCTGATAAGCCCGGGACCCCGAACACCACCCACAACACACCCGATAGAAACTTCCGACTGAGAGAGCGTCGCTGGACCCTGGCGGCTGCCCAGTGCCGGGTGTCCTGTCGGCACCAAGCTGGGGCCTGGCCCATAAAATATAAACAAAAGAGTAACAACTCTGGTCAGTTGGTCTCTTGTGCTAAAGTAAAATAATCCTTCCCTGCTGGGATGGTACTGCCAGATATTTGGGGACTGATTAAAAGTTACATTACACATACAGACCCCTGATTTCAGGATTGAAATCACTCACTTGAAGAAGAGGGGAATGTAAGGCTGTAAAAATTAATGAATACATGGCCTTCTCCTCTCTGGTGAGACCCTGACCTCACTCCTTCTGGAAACCTTCTACAGAACTCAGTCCTTGAAAACATCAAAGCTTGCATAGGTGACCGGTCTGTTCAGACTCCCCTCTGGTTCCCTCCTCTACACTCCCCACTTGCGTCACCACCTAACTTAACATACTCTTTGTTCCTTTATCACCACCTGTGGCTGTTGCCTTGCCTGCTAAAAAAAGCTACTCCTTGGTGCCCGCACCTATTTTGTAGCTGCTTATGTATTTAAAGGGCCAGAGAACCATTTTACGGGGTTCATTCCTCTACAGGGGAATCGAACCCTGGCACGTCACTTTAATAAACCTCATGTTTATTACAGCGAATCGGGGGGCATTGGTGGTCTGTGGCATCAGGATTCGGTGAGCCCCTCTCGGGTTCAACAGGCTCAACTCTACCCATTGTCCTTGGCTCTGTTACTATGTTGTTAGGCTCAGAACCTGGACGCTGGCAGCCCCGGCAACCTGGGCTCAGCCACCCATCATCAGGAGGCCAATTAAAATTAGACAGGCAAAACTGAAAACCAGATAAAGGGTGTTTATTCAATGTGACTACACTGTGAAAAGGAAAAGAGGCCAACGACACTGTCCCCTCCCAAACTCCATTCTCAGGGCCCTGGCATGAGGTTTAAGTTCAAACATAGGGCAAGAGGGACCAATATCTAAGCATTCCTGGACAAGGTGTGGCCCATCCATCACTGACCCATCTTTGGCTTAGCTCCAGTCTCTCATGCAAGGCGGTCTGGAAAATTGTCAGAGCTGTGTGAAATCTCTTTCTGGAAGAGGAGTACTTCCCCTGGCAGGCATCAAGGCTTCAGCCTTTTACTTCTCCCAGCATGAGACTCCTGGGGGAAAATTCCAACTTCTTTTTTTTTTTTTCATAAGTACTTTATTTTTTTTTCTTCAAGTTACATCTTAGTCACAAACCCTTCCCTATTCCCCCTTCCTGTCCCACCCTTCCACCCTCTTCCCCCCCAACAGCTTCCCTTTTCAATCCAACAAATGGTTCTTTCTCTTATAACAGTAAATTCTATACAAAACAGCAGAATTAAATATGCCACATTTATGAGAGTTAAATGGCCCAGTATACCTTCCCAATGTCCAGTTCATACATATTTGGCCCCTGACTTTAACCTTCTACCTTCTAACCATCTCCATGAGTTTAAAGTTCTATAACTGACTTAGCTTTCATACTAACTTGCATCACTATTATAACCATCTTCTTAGATCTAGAACGCCCTCTTGATTCCTAAACAACTCAAAATTTAGCTATGAGACTCAAGCTGTCTATTCTTCAACCACCTCAGAGAGCTGAGAAGGATAAATATATCTGATTATATAGGAAGTGCAGGGCCTGCAGCTTCCAATACTAAGAAATGACAAACCAGTGACTACCTGGACAGTTCCCATTTTCTCTCTGTCGAGAGCGTGGTTTGGTCATCCAAATCCCGACACCTCCTTCTCTATGGAAGGGAGTCGTGTGACCAGGTGACGGCACTCGCCACCCAATAGGGTCAAATGGAATACACTTAGGCAATGCTGGTCTTTATAATATTTATTATACTAAATAGTCTCTACTTCTACTGGATCAGGATAAGCTGCATCAATCAAACAGAAACACTTAATGGTCATTAAAGCTAGAATAACTAATATTACAATATATAACCACCACATCCTATACTTATATTAATATTCCCATATCACACATCATACGACCTGTCCGAAGACCGTGGCTCTCCTGTTCCCCTGCGTCGATGTTCAGGGCAAAGCCCCAGTTCTAGTCTCAGTTCAAGGCCCGAGTGAATGGGCAAGGGATAGAGAGAGAGGTCTCAGCACAAGGTCTGAGGAAGGGGCATAGAACTAAGATAGAGACAGAGGCTGGACGTCAGTGACAAGACTGATCGCCACTTACTGCTTGTCTCCTTTGGTTTCTTATACTTTCATCTCAGCTTTAATTAACATATCTCTATGTCACCCGCATATGGCGGCACTTACTAGCTTCTTATCTGGCTCCTTCAGCTGGGCCTCAGCTGGGCTGTGGCTGACAGCTTCTTACGGGCTCCTTACACATAGGGCGGCACTCACTATCTTCTTATCTAGCTCCTACAGCTGGTCTCAGCTTGGGCTGTGGCTGACAGCTCATTGCAGCTAAACGAGAAGCTATTACTTATAATCCAATACTTAAATTACTTACTAAACTTCCTGCAGCCCTTCTTTATGGCTGCTTACAGGCTCCTTACAGTCCACCCCCTGACACCTGAAATGTCTTCAACATAAAAGGTGTCACTAATTGGTCAGGCCAGCGCAACTTGCCATCCCACTTGGGTGTGCAAACCGGGGGTTTACATAACTAACATCTGTCCTAGGTTGTATTAACTTATCAAATCTCCGTTTACAATTTTTATTATTTTTTGTTCTCATCCATTTAATCCTGTATTCTAACCATGTCATATATGCTGAATATTCCTAAGCAAATCTATTATAAAAGGTCTTACTATCATTCTACAACAAAAACTCTGTAACGTTCTATCTGCTTCTGGATGAAAACTAATCCATTTGTTAGTATCTGATCCAGGCCATTTTCCAGGTATTAAAAGATGTATAACTTCTTCAGTCTTATTACTATCTTCTACCATACTTCTCATTTGATCATACATATACAAACAAGGATTTCCTAAATAACAAGTTATTAAGCTAGCTAATACATGTAACATTCTATCTGTTTGTTTTTTTTCTTCAGTACCAGGTCCATGTAATACAAAATGAGCTATCACATTTGGCAATAAGTCCATTTTTGTTGGTAGCAATCCAAATTGTTGTATAAATTTTGTTGCTCCTTTTGATAGGCAAAAATAACATTGTTCAGGAAATGCATCTGATTCTTTCATAATTCCCATTTGTCCCCAGATATCTTGTAAGGGTTGGAAATGTTTCGCGTACATTTCTCTGGTGCACTTCCTCACTCCATCTTGTTGTATCAATCTCAGTCGTCTCCTGGATGGGTCAATGCCCGGAGCCATAGCTGCAATAAATAAGATTCTACAGATAGAACAGTGTTATTATCATCATATGGTTTTACTCTGGTACGAGTAATATCAATGGGATATCTACTTAATTTTTTATGGCCTAATCTATTTTGTAATCTTCTATTTTTTATGTAATAATTCATCCAGTTTGTATATGCATTGTATTCTTGTAACAATCTTCTTATATATGGTTTTAGTAAAAATTTATTACTTAAAGCTTGTAATGTAGTAGGAAAATATCTACCAGTCATAGCATTTTTGCAATACCATTCACCTTCTAATAATTTCATTGCTCTTTCAGTATCATGTCTTATCACATTTCTGCATAATTCATAATGTGGATATTTATCCTTAGACACATAGCATGACAATATGCTTGCAAGTACATGCAAGCATCTATCTATTGGGTGTCTTTCCTCATATTCTAATTTATATTCTAAAAAATGAAGAATCAATTCAGGTAGTAACTCGACTTGCGTTTCTCCATACAAATATTTTGAAGTATATTTATTTTTGCAAAATTTACAATTTCTTACTATTACATTATTTACTATACCCATTCTTGACCATAAATTTGTTAGTGGTCCATATTTGTCATAGAAGATCGTCTTAAGCATTGCTTGGATTCCTCCTTTCTGAATGAGCCCAAAACGTCTTCCAGAGGGGTCTGTGGTCATTTTTCTTGTTTCTAAAAAAAACATAAGTATCCTCAAAGCAAAGACTATTCCTATTGCACAACATACTACAAATCCTATTTCCTTAAACCATTCCCACCATCCTGCTAATGGTGTACAAATAAAGTCTAATTGGAACAATCTAGCTGTCATGTCCCAAAAACTGCATTTCTTTATATTTTCTGCCCAGTCTTTATCAATAAGTGTACTGGTTCTTAAAATTCCAACTAACTTATGAGTTTCTAAAACATGTCTATCCAGACTCTGTTGTGCTTCTTTGATTTTCTTATGAATACTCTCTAGCTGTTTTTCATTATATTCAGCTATCTGTTGCATTTCTTGTTGTGCCTTAATAAACGTTTGGTAATGATCCTTTTCTAAATCTTCTAAAAGTTGGAAAGGTGTGGAATATAAATGAACTTCTTGTATAGATAATTGTGTCACCCTAGTTTCATTATTTGTAGTTAATAATGAACAATTATGCACCATCCAACATCCTTTTTTAATATTCCAAGTTGTTGTAGTATCATTAAAAAATTCTCTGTTTATCTAATTTTGTGTTCCACACTTGTGGTACAGGTTTAGTATGAAAACCTGTATAAGCATTGTCTAGAAATACTTGTAAAGTATTCAGTGTGCATAGTCCTCCTTCACAATAACTATCTATTGCGGGGTCCATTAAAGTTTGATAAAGTGATGTTCTTCTGCCCATACCTGTTGTAAAAAAAAATGTGTCTAACTCTCTTTCCATTTTTTGTGCTGCTAGCATATATTGTTGACACATAAGTAAGTTATGATTATTCATTATCTGCTCTTCTAAATATTTTTCTTGTGCTCCCCATTCTCTTCTCTGAATTTCCATTTCTGCTCTCATCTGTTGTGTTATTACATTTAAAGCATCAATAGATGCAGAAATAGATGATATGGCTTCTGAAGTTTGCCTATTAATATGTTTAATATTATTTAATTCTGCCTTAATTGGTTCTAACATAGCTGCTGAAATTCCACCACCAAACAAACCTCCCATTATAGATCCAGCTAATGCTGCTCCTAATAGTATACCTAGTTGTAGGGGTTTTCTTCCTATCCTGACAGGTGAGGAGTATTGTAAACCTGGAAACCATTTTTTTTTTTTTGGAACAATACATCTTTGGTGGTGTCAGTACCTGTAGATCTATTTCTAGTCTAACTTTTCTCACTCTAGGAAATAAAATAACTTTAGCTGGTGTTTTTAAATCTGGTACTATCATAGGTGCTGATACTACTTTTGGATTTCCCGGTATAAATAACCTTGAGGGAAATGGGCTGTATATAATTTATATGTTTTTATGACTTATGCTTCCTCTGTCTATTAATTTTCCTTCATGTTCTTTCCTATCTGGCCAAAACTCATTAGACATTGGAAGATAATATACTTCATCCCAACCTACAGAAAATGTTTGGTTTAAGCCTTTGGGCTTATGTGCTAACCATTCTACCTGATGCCATGTTTCATATTGAGGATGTACATTCCACATCGAAAGGTAATATGGATAACCTGTATGCCAATATTCTACTGCATTATTAATTGTCAAATTTAAATTTTTCCAAAAGTAAAGTGTTTCTTTTATGCCTATACACATTGTATACAACAGGCATAAAAGTGTAATTTGTTTGTCACATTATATTTATTAACTTTCTTAAACGAAATTGGGTTGGCAGTAGTGGTTTGATTGGCTGCATAAATTGGCACATTAGCCAGTATCAATAATATTATAAATAGTACTTTTATTTTGTGAAAAATGCACATAGTGTGATTCATTACCACCTGTGCTGTATGTGTATTGTTTCCTGTCCATATAGCTGAGCAAAAGTCTCTTATCGCGTCTAGAATCGGAAGTCCTACCCACAGGACACATGCTATCCAGGTGATTATTAATTGCCAATTTTAGTTCCCCTTTAACTGGGGTTATCCACACCTGGTTTCCTGTGCCTGGGGCGACAATTTCCACTTTCCGGAGGCTTTGTCCCTTGTGTGACCTAAAAACACAAATATGAGGTTTCATTACTGATTTATCATCATCAATGGGCATTTCATAACTTATATTATATTTTATGGCTTCACTTAATGGGCTTCCTCTATATAACCTAGGTCTTTCATTTAAATTTCTAATTGCTTCCAATGAAGCTCTTGCCAATGGTTTTCCTTGTTCCTGCAATAATTGAGCCTTCAATAGGCCATTCAGGCGCTCAATAGCTCCTGCTGCAGTAGGGTTATAGGCATGATGAAAGTCCCACTGAATGTCTAAATTTTTTGCTAAATCCTGTATTCTTTTACCTGTAAAATGTGTGGTAAAGCACCAAGGCACACATTCCACAAGCATAGCTACCTCTTGAGTTGGTTTTGGTCCTGGTCTGGCCAATGCCAAACCAGTAGTGACATCTACTATTGTACATAAATATTGTCCCTTAAATGCATTTAATGGTCCTATAAAATCAATTTGTATTAATGTGTTAAAACCTGTTCGGTGTCCTATAACACCTTTATATTGTTTATTAAATCTGGTTTTCTGGTTAGGGCATGACTGGCATCCTCTAATGGCATTTTTAATTATGTGCCATGATACTTGTATGTTTCTTTGGGTAAACCATTGATACAGAGCATGGGTTCCTAAATGTCCCATAGCTCTATGAAGATCCAATATTTCCTTTTCTCTTACTGCTACTTCTAATTCTGGTTTCACTATTTCATATCTGGTTTTGATTTTCTTTCTTAAAGGTGCTTCATCCTTAATTTCATAAGTTCTCCTTATTTTTAATACTGCACTAGCTATTTGATCTACTATTGCATTATTTGTGCTAGTTTCATCCTTTTCATTAGTATGAGCATCTACATGATAAACTGTTATTTTCACCTGTTTACTTATTTGGTCTAATTCTTCCCATGCTTCTTTAGACCATAAATCTTTACCATTTATTTTCCATCCTGTCTTTCTCCATTTTCCTGACCATATAGCTATTCCATTTGCTACACACCATGAATCAGTATAAATTGTCATATACTTAGCTTTTTCTTTTAATGCTTGTCTAGCTGCTAACAATGCTGCTATTATTTCTGCATGCTGAGCTGATTTGCTATTACCTTGGTCTGTAATTGTCATGCCATCCGATGGTCGGTAGGTGGCAGCTTTCCATTTAATTTTACTGCCATGGGTAGCTGATGAGCCATCTGTGAACCATGCCTGCAACATACCTGATTGGTAGGGTTTTGTACCCCATTGTCCGATGGGAGTAGATGGTGACGCTTCCTCCTTAATTTCGGGAGGTTCCACCAACCAATCACCTTCAGGTTGTTGTTGGAGCATGTTTTCAGACATTGCTGACATTTTCCCTTTTTGTGACACTTGGTGACGTTTAACAAAGTCTTCCAAGTACCATTTCCATTGGAGCACCCTTCCTTCAATAGGCAGGCCTGTCCAGGCTTCGCCCTGGGCTTTTACCCAATCTAGGATGGGAAACTCCATATGGATTATAACCGGATTTTGGGTTATCATAGTGGCGGTGGCTTTAGCTGCCTCGTATACGGCCCAAATTGTCCTTTCGAATAATGAGAACCGGTTTTCAGACCAAGGAAAGCATTTGCTATAAAATCCTACTGGTAGCATCCTTTCACTTTTAACAAATATATTCCAATTGCCATGTCCCTTGGCAAAAAGTACTTCTATAATAATAGTACTATTCTCTGAACTGTAATATAATTTTTTATATTCCTTTATACACTTTATTAAATATTTTACTGCCTCATCCTGTTTTTCTGTCCATTCAAAATCATTTGCCTTCCTAGTAATTTTATATAATGGTTGTAACATTAATTGTAAATATGGAATGTGTTGTAACCAATATCCAAACAATCCTATAAGATGTTGTACCTGAGTCTTATTTATTGGTTTCTCTATTTTTTTCTAACTTATCTATCACAGAATCAGGTATTTCTGGACCAGTTGTAGACCAATGTATTTCTATGTAATTAATGCAACCTACCCTAGGAGTACATTGGTCCACTTAACTCTTTGTGCAGGACCCTGCACTTTATCCATATTAATTGTCCATCCTTTATCTCTCAAATGCTGTATTAATTTCTTCACAGTGTCTGCTACTTCCTTCTCTTCCTGTCCAAAAACTATTAAGTCATCCACATATGACAAACACTCCACCCCCTTGGAATCAAAATCCTTGAGAGTTTCGGTTAATGCCATATGTGCGATGATAGGACTATTCAAATATCCTTGTGGTAATCTAAGAAATCTATACTGCTTACCTTGCCACGTGAAAGTGGTCAATTCCTGAGAATTTGGATGCTATGGTATGCCAAAGAACATATCGGATAAGTCTATGGTTGCCAGCCATTTTGGTGATGCCCTTTTTATTTGTGTAAAAATATTATCAATGTCTGGTAACTGACCAGGGAGTTTATCACTGATTTCATTAATTCTCCTATAATCTACAGTAAATCTCCATTTGCCATTTGGTTTCTGTACTGGCCATACTGGGGAGTTATAGTTAAAGCTTTGGGCTTGTATTATTATATTTTCTTTTAATAGATCTTTAATACTTTGGTTTATTTCTACCATTCCTCCTTTTATTGGATATTGAGGAGTAAAACTTGGTTTAGTTTTTGGAAGCTGTACTGGTTCTATTTTTACTTCTGCTAAATTAACCATTATCTTTTTTATTTTCTTATAATTCAAGTATTGTGGCATTAAAGCTTTAATCTCTTCAATTCCTAACACATTACAAGGTGCTAGTTTTCAAGCACCTTGTACCCTTCTTTCTGAATTTACTCCTTGTAAAACTACATATTTATGTCCTTTTTGCTGATTTCCTAAATCTGTTATAATAGAGATTTGGCTTCCTGTATCAATAAGCCATTTAGTTGGTATTATTCCCTTTTCGGTGACTCTGGGAAGATTTACTAAAGGTCAACAGCAGCTAGATACTAGACCTTTTGTCTAGGTCACTTAAGTTTATCGCGTAGGTCTTCCATTGCGATATCGCTCGATAACACGGGAGCGATTCTGTGGGTAAGGTCAGAACCTGCCTGATGGATTGTTGCCTCTGCCTAAAAAATTTCTGTTCTGCCTGTAATCTTGTTCATTATTTTGTGGTGGTTGTCTATGAAAAAGTTCGTTCTTCCTTCCCCAGAACCTGTTCATAAATCCTGGGTTCCTTGGTGGAGGTCTTATATTCATTGTTCTAGTATTTCCAAAAGGTTTTACTTTAATATTAACATATGGCCTATTTCTATCCTTTCTGGGTTTCTTAATTTTTGTTTGGAATGACACCACTCTATCCTGTTCCAATTCTCTATATTGTTTAAAATAGGAAATGCCATCTGCTATCGTTTGACATCCCTGTAATCCACTTGTAATTTGTATTCTCAAATTGGGTGGAGCTCCCTTTATAATAATTTTCCTGAATGCCGGTGTCATTGGCGAGGCTTGAGGTGTAGTAGCCTGGTTGTAAATGAACCATAAAATTCCTAGCTTTCTAAGTAAACTAATTGCATCTCCATAAGTTAACCATTTCCCTGTTGTCTCAAACTGTGTTAAATCTAGTGATGGAAAAGCATATCTCCAGGCTGCAGTTATCCAGTCTAGTAAGGGATGAGTATCTCCCTTAGCTGTCTCAAGGACATGTTCTAACGCATCATATATAGACGGGTTTTCAATTATTCCTTTAATTTTTGCCATTTCTTGGCTCGAAAGCATGATTGTGTCTGCCCCTTTTTCCCACAATCTAACCATATACTGTGCATCTTTGGCGCCATTTTGTGCATATTCCCGTCTTAAGTCACTTAGCTCTTGTGGGCTGTATGGTCTGACCTCCGTCACTTCCAATCCCGGGGTTTGGGGCGTATTAGAAAAAGTAGGAGCTAATCTACTTATGCCTGATTTGGACGGGGTCTTTTTAGTAGTAGTCACCACCGGGAAAGAGTAAGAAGTGGGAGTTTCAGAGTTGATCAGGCTCTTTTCCCACTTCAATACATTTAGCGCTAATCTTTTTCCCATCAGCCTATCCTTATCAATGTCTTGCACAGTTTTCATAAGTATTGCCGGCACTTCTTTTTTATGGGCCCCTTCGATTAAGGGTCTGACTACCTCTGGATCCTTGAGGTCACCCTGTATCTTAGTGGGTTTCATGCCCACTTTCCCTTTTACTGCTTGGGCAGTATCATTCCATTTCTGTTCTTCCTCAGACTGTACTGGGTTCCCTGTTACTGGAGATATCTGTAATTTTTTCATTCTCTTAATTAAAGAATTCATCTCCACAGTTTATTTGCTAGCCAATACAAAAATTTTACTTCTTTCTTTTTAAAATACCAGCTAATATTAGACAAATTTTGTGCCTTAATTAATTCTTCAAATTTTAGGTCAGCTCTTCTTTCTAATCTTTTTGCAATAAATTTTAACATAAAAGTAGCTTCGGGCATGTGACTTCAAAGTACCATGCGCCAATAACCAGCTCTTCCTCAAGTTTCCCTGAGTTGGCTTCGAGACGTCCAGTTAGCCTTACTGTGTACCCGGGTTGGGGCAATATTTCAGGCAGGGTTGGTCCCGTCTCCAATAACCCGCTCTTCCTCAAGTTTCCCTGAGTTGGCTTCGTGGAGCGTTACACAACCCCCTTTGGTTGTCACAGGCCTTCCGGCTACACCCTATTATTATTTTATTATTATATTTTTTCCTATTATCCTGCCGACTACTCCAGCTGTCGAGAGCGCGGTTTGGTCATCCAAATCCCGACACCTCCTTCTCTATGGAAGGGAGTCGTGTGACCAGGTGACGGCACTCGCCACCCAATAGGGTCAAATGGAATACACTTAGGCAATGCTGGTCTTTATAATATTTATTATACTAAATAGTCTCTACTTCTACAGGATCAGGATAAGCTGCATCAATCAAACAGAAACACTTAATGGTCATTAAAGCTAGAATAACTAATATTACAATATATAACCACCACATCCTATACTTATATTAATATTCCCACATCACACATCATACGACCTGTCCGAAGACCGTGGCTCTCCTGTTCCC
>CAJQZJ010000316.1:0-11539 GCA_907164525.1 Lophiomys imhausi | reverse complement strand
CTATCTCTTGTATTTAGATAAGCAAATGTTGCTTGTCTCTTAACAACTTGATTACTGAGTAGCTTAGAGAATATCTGTGATAGACTGTCATAGTAGCTAACAAGGTGACATGCATGCATGACTAGGAGTTTGTTTGTCTTAACTATCCTAAACAGTTTAAGACGGTTGGTATCAAAAGGCCAGAGCTCCACATTTCATTTTTAAGTATCTCTAGGTATGATACCATTAGGAAGCATTACCTTTAATTTTGTATCAATATACAAAGATCTATTCAAATGTGGCTAAATATACTCTTAATTTTGTATCAATATGCAAAGATCAATGCCTATGCGGCCCAATACAATCTTAATATTGCGTCCATATACAAGGGTCAATATCATTGTCGCCAACTATAATCTTAATTTTGTATCAATATGCAAATATCAATACCAACATAGACCAATACAATCTTATTTTTGCACAATAAACATTGGTCAATACCACTTTAGCCAAATATACTACTAATTTTGCATCAATATACAAAGGTATAAGGGCATATTCAATAATCTGACCCTTCTTCTTCGTCCTTCCTGTGCTATGTCTATGTCTCAATTTTTCTCAAGTCCGTGCATCCCTACGTAGGAGATAAAGAAGGATACAGAAAAGGGAAAGAAGGAATACCCTGGTTCTAACTTCCAAAGCCCATTAAACAGGACCATTTAACAACTTGTAATCTCTTCCCCTAAATAACAGTTTTCAGTTGTCCTTTAAATAACCAAAAAAAAGGGGGGGAGGGGCGGAGAAACACCCTCCCCACCCTCTGGGTATGGGATGTTGCTCTCTTAAAATGACTTCCTGCTGATTTGGGTCGTAGTAAACCTGTTTGGGGCCCAAACCAAAATGGAAAAATGGTTAAAAATGTTAATACAATCCTTTTATGTTCAGTCCTTCTGTTCTTAGCTGTTTAGATGTCCTAAGGAGTTTGTAGGCAGAAGCTGAACTTCCAGGCTTTACTGAGGTTCTGGCTGGGGCATTGTGTAGAGCTGAACAGTCTTAGCGATATTGAGATGTTGTGGTTGTAGGCTTTTGATGGAGACAGCTATTGAGGGAGTCTGTCAGGCTGAATCATCTGGGTCACTCGTCTTCTTTTGGTGTCTGATTCTGATTTCTGCTGAAGTTTCCTTTGTCCAGTTGTGCCTGGGTTCCTTGAATGGATGCTTTGATTCTCCTGGAAAGATAAGAACAGAGCCCTGCCCTAATCCTCACTCAGGGACAATTGCCCTCTTTTTTTTTGGCGGGGGGGTAGGTAATATTTCTCCTGAAGCAAATTTGGTTTTTGACAATATATAAAGTGTTATCTTTCAATCTGGTTTAAAGAAGAAATTATTTTGTTATTTTGGAGCTAAACCAGCTTTAGTGTATATATTTTGAGATCTCGAAGGACAATTTGTTTGTATTGAGTGGGCCTTTTGTAAGTAGCTTTTAAACTTAGGTCCTTCCAAATCCTATGTGTGTGTCTCTGCATTCTAATTATTGGGATCCGAGACCTGTGGTTCCCATTTGAGGGGATTAAAGATGTGTTTCACCACTCCTGGATCAAAGTTTTCCTTTATTTAGAGTTTGTTTTGTATCAGGCTGACCTTGAGCTCTGAGATCTGCCTGTTTCTGTCTCTAGTGTGTTGGGGTTAAGGGTGTACTCTTCTTGAATGATGGGATTAAGGATGTGTACCCTCACCACCCTTTTCAGTGTAACTCTAGAATTTATAAGTCCACGAACTCTATGGTGCTCCTCCCGTCTCTGCTGAAGTTAAAGGCATGGGTTAACACCACATTTCTCCTGTATTCTACCTTAGCTCTACGTTTTTTCGACACTTGGAGGTTCATAAAACCAGGTTGAATGGCTGTATCCTTTATTTTATTTACAGTGTTTTAACGTTGTTACCTGCTTTTTTTTTAATTAGTAAATTTATTTGTTTGTTGCTACAGGTTACATCCTTGACATATTCCCCCCCCCCCCGGCTTCCCAGCCCCACCGTCCCATGCTCTACCCCCTGACCCTTCTGTCTTGATCCTCTGGGGTGGAGTGTCCCTGCATACCAGTCTCTCACCACAGATCATGAGTCATATGAGGGCCGAGAACCTCTTCATACACCGGGGGCCTACGAGGCAGTACTGACAGTGAAAGGTGTCTCCTTGCTACGGGGTGAAAACTAAAAAAAAGACCAACAGACACACAAACCCACAAAAACAAAGAACAACAACAAAAGAAGAGAGGAAAAAGAAAGAGAAAAAAAGGGAAAGGAAAAAGAAAAAGAAATGAAAAAAAAAGTTTATGTCCATGTTCCTTTTGGTGTGTTGGTTGTAGTACAGATATCCTGTACGATATAGCTAAAATCCTACTATAAGTGAATAGATGCCATGTGCATCCTTCTGAGTCTGGGTTAGCTCACTCAGGATGAGCTTCTCTAGATCCATCCATTTGGTTGCAAATTGCATGATTTCATTGTTTCTTATAGCTGAGTAATATTCCATTGTATAGATGTACCACAATTTTTTAATCCATTCTTCAGTTGAGGGACATATGGGTTGTTTCCAGTTTCTAGCTATTACAAATAAGGCTGCTATGAACATAGATGAGGAGACTTCCCTATGTCTCCGTGAGGTGTCCTTTGGGTGTATACCCAGAAGTGGTATGGCTGGGTCCTGAGGCTGGGTCCTGAGGCAAAGTTATTCCAAGGTTTCTAAGATATCTCCAGACAGACCTCCATAGTGGTTGCACAAGTCTGCATTCCCACCAGCAATGGAGTAGGGTTCCCCTTTCTCCACACCCTCGCCAGCATGTGCTGTTATTTGAGCTCTTTATCTTAGCCATTCTGACAGGTGTGAGATGGAATCTCAGGGTCGTCTTGAGTTGCATTTCTCTGATGATTAAGGATGTTGAGCATTTCTTCAGGTGACTCTCGGCCATTAGGGATTCCTCCTTTGTGAATTCTCTATTTAGCTCCGTCTCCCATTTTTTTGATTGGATTATTTGGTTTCTTGGCATTTAGTTTCTTGAGTTCTTTGTAGATTTTAGATAATAGCCCTCTATCAGATGTGGGGTTGGTGAAGATTTTCTCCCAGTCTGTTGGTTGCCATTTTGTTCTAATGACTGTGTCTTTTGCCTTACAGAAGCTTTTCAGTTTCATGAGGTCCCATATATTGATTGTTGATCTCAGGTCCTGAGCTGTTGGTGTTCTGTTCAGGAAGTTGTCACCTGTGCCAATGAGTTCGAGGGTTTCTCCTACTTTTTCTTCTAGTATCTTTAGTGTGGCCGGCCTTATGTTAAGGTCTTTGATCCACTTGGAATTAAGTTTTGTACAAGGTGATAGGTATGGGTCTAATTTCATTCTTTTGCAAGTGGACATCCAGTTCGACCAGCACCATTTGTTGAAGATGCTGTCCTTCTTCCACTGTGCGGTTTTGGCTTCTTTGTCAAAGATTAGTTGGCCATAGGTGTGTGGGTCCATGTTTGGGTCTTCAATTCGATTCCATTGATCCACTGGTCTGTTTCTATACCAGTACCATGCTGTTTTTATTATTATTGCTCTGTAGTACAGCTTGAAATCTGGGATGGTGATACCTCCAGATGCTTTTTTATTGTACAAGATTGATTTAGCTATTCTGGGCTTTTTGTTGTTCCATATGAAGTTGAGTATAGCTTTTTCCAAGTCTATAAAAAATTGTGTTGGTATTTTGATAGGAATTGCATTGAATCTATATATTGCTTTTGGTAGAATAGCCATTTTTATTATGTTTATCCTTTCTATCCATGAGCATGGGAGATCTTTCCATCTTCTAAATGCCTCTTCCATTTCTTTCTTCAGGGGCTTGAAGTTCTTGTTGTACAGGTCCTTTACTTTCTTGGTTAGAGTTACCCCCAGGTATTTTATATTGTTTGTGGCTACTGTGAAGGGGGTTGTTTCCCTTATTTCTTTTTCGGTATTCTTGTTTGTTGTATAAAGAAGGGCTTCTGATTTTTTTGAGTTAATTTTGTATCCAGCCACCTTGCTGAAGTTGTTTATCAGCTGTAAGAGTTCTTTGGTGGAGTTTTTGGGGTCGTATGTATACTAACATATCATCTGCGAATAGGGATAATTTGACTTCTTCATTTCCAATGTTTATCCCTTTGATTTCCTTTAGTTGTCTTATTGCTCTAGCAAGAACTTCAAGTACTATATTGAAGAGATATGGTGAAAGTGGACATCCTTGTCTTGTCCCTGAGTTTAGAGGAAATGCTTCAAGCTTCTCTCCATTTAATTTGATGTTGGCCACTGGCTTGCTGTATATTGCCTTTATTATTTCTAGGTATGGTCCTTGTATGCCCGTTCTCTCCAGAACTTTTATCATGAAGGGGTGTTGGATTTTTTCAAATGCTTTTTCTGCATCTAGCGAGATTATCATGTGGTTTTTCTTTCATCTTGTTTATATGGTGAATTACATTGATAGACTTTCGTATATTGAACCATCCCTGCATTCCTGGGATGAAGCCTACTTGATTATGATGTATGATATTTTTTATGTGTTCTTGAATTCGGTTTGCTAGTATTTTATTAAGTATCTTTGCATCTATGTTCATGAGGGAGATTGGTCTGAAGTTCTCTTTCTTTGTTGGGTCTTTGTGTGGTTTAGGAATCAGAATGACAATGGCCTCATAGAATGAGTTTGGCAGTGTTCTTTCTGTTTCTATGTGGTGGAAGAGTTTGAAGAGTAATGGTGTTAGCTCCTCTTTGAAAGTCCGGTAGAATTCCGTGCTAAAGCCATCTGGCCCTGGGCTTTTTTTGGTTGGGAGATTATTAATGGCTGTTTCTATTTCCTTAGGTGTTATTGGACTGTTTAAGCTGTTAATCTGATTTTGATTTAGTTTTGGTAGGTGGAATTTATCGAGGAAATTGTCCATTTCGCTTAGGTTTTCAAATTTGGTGGAGTATAGATTTTTAAAGTAGGACCCGAATATTTTCTGGATCTCCTCAATGTCTGTTGTTATTTCTCCCTTTTCATTTCTGATTTTTTTGATTTGGGTTCTTTCTCTTTGCCTTTTAGTTAATTTGGCTAGGGGTCTGTCTATTTTGTTGATTTTCTCAAAGAACCAACTCTTGGTTTCATTGATTCTTTGTATAGTTCTTTTTGATTCTAAGTTGTTGATTTCAGCCCTAAGTTTGATGATTTCCTGCCTTCTGCTCCTCTTGGGCCTATTTGCTTCTTTTTTTTTCCAATTCACCCAGCTTAGCTGTTAATTCACTAATATGAGCTGTCACAATTTCCTTTTTGAATGCACTTAGTGCTATGAACTTTCCTCGTAGCACAGCTTTTATTGTATCCAATAGGTTTGGGTATGTTGTGTCTTCATTGTCGTTGGATTTTAAGAAGTCTTTGATTTCCTTCTTTATTTCTTCCTTGACCTAGTGGTCATCCAGTAAGGAGCTGTTCAATTTCCATGTGTGTGTAGGCTTTCTGTTGATTCTTTTGCTGTTGAAGACCAGCTTTATTCCTTGGTGGTCTGATAAGATACAAGGTGTTATTTCAATTTTCTTGTATCTATTGAGACTATCTTTGTGTCCAACTATGTGGTCGATTTTGGAGAAGGT
This sequence comes from Lophiomys imhausi, assembly GCA_907164525.1. Taxonomy (NCBI): domain Eukaryota; kingdom Metazoa; phylum Chordata; class Mammalia; order Rodentia; family Muridae; genus Lophiomys; species Lophiomys imhausi. Next base: position 5,933 of record CAJQZJ010000316.1, on the reverse strand, counting down.
TCCATGGGGTGCTGAGAAAAAGGTGTATTCCTTTGTGTTTGAGTGAAACGTTCTGTAGATGTCTGTTAGGTCCATTTGTTTCATGATCTCTGTTAGACTCAATATTTCTCTGTTTGGCCTCAGTCTTGATGATCTGTCCATTGTTGTGAGTGGGGTGTTGAAGTCTCCCACTACTAATGTGTTGTGATCGACGTGCGATTTAAGTTTTAGAAGTGTTTCTTTTACAAAAGTGGGTCTTTGTTTTTGGGGCATAGATGTTCAGTATTGAGAGTTCCTCTTGATGAATATTCCCTTTAATGAGTATATAATGCCCTTGTTTTTTTTTTCATTAACTTCAGTTGGAAGTCTGTTTTGTTTGATATTAGGATGGCTACTCCAGCTTGCTTCCTGGGACCATTTGCTTGGAAAACCTTTTCCCAGCCCTTTACTCTGAGGTAGTGACTATCTCTGGTAGTGAGATGTGTTTCTTGTATGCAGCAAAGGGACGGGTCTTGCTTGCGGATCCACTCTGTAAATCTGTGTCTTTTTATTGGGGAGTTGAGACCATTGATGTTGATGGATATTAGTGACCTGGGGTTGTTGTTTCCCATTAGTTTGGTATAGGTGATGGTCCTGTGCCTCTTTTGGTTTAGTTGCTGAGGCGTTTTCTATTCCCTTTGTTTTCTTGGGTAAAGTTTTCTTCTCTGGGATGGAATTTTCCTTCTAGGATTTTCTGTAGGGCTGGGTTTGTGGGGAGATATTGTTTAAATTTGATTTTGTCATGGAATACCTTGTTTTCTCCATCTATGTTCATAGAGAGTTTTGCTGGGTATAGTAGTCTGGCTGGGCACCTATGATCTCTCAGGACTTGTAGTATATCTGTCCAGGCCCTTTTAGCTTTTAAAGTTTCTGAGGAGAAGTCAGGTGTAATTCTGATGAGTCTGCCATTGTATGTGACTTGGCCTTTTTCTCTTACAGCTTTTAATATCCTTTCTTTGTTCTGTACATTTGGTGTTTCAATTATTATGTGGCGAGAGGAGTTTCTTTTCTGATCTAATCTGTTCGGTGTTCTGTAAGCCTCTAGGATTTTTATTGGCATCTCTTTTTTCAGGTTTGAGAAGTTTTCTTCTAAGACTTTGTTGAAGATATTTCCTGGACCTTGGAGTCGGGAGTCTTCTCTTTCCTCTATGCCTATGATTCTTAGGTTCCGTCTTTTCATTGATTCCTTGATTTCTTGGATGTTGTGGGTGAGAGATTTTTTTTTTTTTTTTGGTTTTTCGAGACAGGGTTTCTCTGTGTATCCTTGGCTGTCCTGGACTCACTTTGTAGACCAGGCTGGCCTCGAACTCACAAAGATCCGCCTGCCTCTGCCTCCCAAGTGCTGGGGTTAAAGGCGTGCGCCACCACCGCCCGGCAAGTGAGAGATTTTTTTTTTTTTTTTGGTTTTTTCGAGACAGGGTTTCTCTGTGTAGCCCTGGCTGTCCTAGACTCACTTTTGTAGACCAGGCTGGCCTCGAACTCACAAAGATCCACCTGCCTCTGCCTCCCGAGTGCTGGGATTAAAGGCGTGCGCCACCACCGCCCGGCCAGAGATTTTTTTTAGCCTTCTCATTTTCTTTGGATGTTGTACTGATTTCTTCCATTGAATCTTCCATGCCTGAGATCCTGTCTTCCATCTCTTGCATCCTATTGTTGATACTCGCATCCGTAGTTCCTGTTCTCTTCCCTTGGTTCTCCATTTCCTCTTTTAACTCTGACTGTGTTTTCTTTATTGTTTCTATTTCTATTTTCATGTCTTGTATGGTATTGTTCGTTTTGTACTTTTCCTTCTCCAGCTTACTTGTTTTTGTCTGAAAATCTTTCATTGCTTTGTCTTTTTCCTGTTCAAGCTCTGTCACCTTGGCTTGGAGTTCTTTAATGGTATTGTTCATTGTTTTGGCTTGTAAAATTGTGGCTTCTTTGAATACCTTCATAGATTTAAGTTCTTCTTGAAGGGACTCTATCACTTTCCATAATGCAGAATTGTCATCATTTTCATGTGTTACTGTTGGTGTGAGGTCATCCGAATTGGATGAGCTAGGATAATTCTGCTTTTTTGGAGTCATATTTCCTTGATTTCTATTTTTAATTGGACCTTTGGCCATGTGGGTGTGTTTAGCTGTCTGTTCTTGTCGTTTTCTGTGTTTGGATCCACAGGGGATGCTTTGGTGAAGGAGTCGAATTGCTTGGCTATCTGTCCTTGCTTACAGGGTGATCTCAGGGTCACTGTGGTTTTAATAGCCTGAATCGTTGTGAGCTGGTGCAGCCTATTCCCAGGTAGTGAGTAATGGTCCGGGATTGTTTCACTGCTCCCGGTTCAGACTTCTCTATTTTGCACACTGAGTGATCAGCCTGTAATGGTTTTGATGGTATGGACTTGTTTGCCCAGGCACAGATTTTGTGGGCTTTGTTTGTCGTCACGGATGCTGACAAGGCCCAGCTCCACACCTAATATGTCTGGGTTTACCAGAATACAGCTATGGACCCCTGGCTTCTGGTTACCCACTAGGCTTCTCCGCCACAGGCCTGGCCGCTTCCCTCCCTATCTGCTCCATGGTGGGTGGGCGGAGCTTCGCCCCCTCTCGCCGTCTGAGCCGGTCTCCCGCCCTAGCTGCTTTGCTGTGGGTGGGCGGAGCTTCACCCCCTCCCACCTTCTGAGCCGGCCTTCTTCCCTAGCTGCTTTGCCGTGGGTGGGCGGAGCTTCGGCCCCTCCCACCTTCTGAGCCGGCCTCCTTCCCTAGCTGCTTTGCCGTGGGTGGGCGGAGCTTCAGCACCTCCTGCCAACTGAGCCAGCCTCCCACCCTAGCTGCTTTGCCGTGGGTGCACTGGGCAACAGCCCCGCCCGCCTGCGCCCGCTTCCCTCCCCAACTGCTCTGCCCGCCCACCTCCCGCTCCGGCTCGAGCTGCTGCAGATCACCCGCCAAGCGCCCTGTTTTTTCCTAGTTAAGACTTCAACTATTCTGCAAAGTTTCCTAAGTAGTTATGAGGTCTTCCTGAGGTGTGGGAAGCCCAGTAGGCTAGTGGGCGATCGCCATGTGGCCTTTGATTCTGCCTGCTGTGTGTTGGGATCAATCTTACCAGGCGCCTCTCCAAATGGGAGTTCCCGAATCCCGGATTTAGTGGCTTCCGTGTCTGCGAGAGATGGGGGGAGAGCCTTGCCCTGGGACTTTTAACAGTCCCTTGGGAGCTATGCGTGTTCCCGGAGGGGCCAGACCCTCCGGTTTTTGCGGTGTCCCACAACTCTGTGTTTTCTATGGCTCTTCTCTCCCACATTCAAAATGCGTCCGTGCAGTTCGCCGCTATCTTGGCCCCCCAAATTCCAACTTCTTAACATTCATTGATTCAATAGTTTTATATCTGAGGGGAAAGAAGGGTACAATGTCTCTAGAATATCTTCATTCCTGCCATCATCAGATCTCTGGCTGGAGCAGGGGCAGTGCTAACTGTCCCAGGTAGAAGAACAAGCCACTGTGACACACGGTGGACAGCTGGGTCTGAGCTGGGTTGCATTTGTCTCTTTTGTGGGGTGACGGGAGACAGGTCTCAGGTAGCCTCATTGGCTTTGGACTCAATGGAACATGTAGACAGGAGAACCAGGAGTCCAAAGCCCAGCAGTGACTATATAATGAATTTGAAGTCAGCATAGTCTACCCGAGGCCCTACCCTCCTCACCCCTAAAAAGAGAGAAATAGAGAATGTATACAAAGTGGTTAGCTCAAGGCCCAGCACAGATATTTTTTTCCCACACAGAAATAAAAGAACAGAACTATGTATATAATTTTGTACCTTGACCGCCACCATCAAAATAATTATTTAAAATGTCACTGTGACAAACAGAAATGCTTTCCTGTTGACACACACAGTTCTTCTTAAATATCCTCCCATTTCAAGAAACACATCCCTGCAATAGTGCTTTCTAAAAGCTGACCACTCCATGCTCCATAGAATAAATATATTCTTGTTTATTCAACCATTTCCTATTGAATTGTTTTTCATTGGCATTACAGTGACCAATGTAATTGATGAATGAGAGAGGTAAGCATTTATTTAAAGATAGAAAGAAAAACTGAAAGTATGTTGTTAGCTATCTGTGGATGGCATCCATGACATCAGCTGTGTGCTAATAAGGCTTATCTAGCTATAGATAAAAGGAATGTGGAAACAGAAGGTTGGTGGCTGTTTCTGAGTTATAGATGAGTTATGAATTACGGTTATCTTAATTCACTCTTCATGCTTTTTCTTTATTTGTCATCTTATGACCAGGAAAGATGATGATAATCACTTGCTTTTTTTTTTTTTTGGAGACAGAGTTTCACAGTGCAGCACTGGCTGTCCTGGAACTTGCTGTGTAAACCAGGATGGCCTTGCACTCACAGAGATTCCTCTGCCTCCCGAGTGCTAGGATTTAAGGTGTGTGCCACCACCACTGGGATTTTTTCTTTTCTTTTCTTTTTACCATTTATATTTTTTAAAGAGTAGCATCAGACCATGTTATGGGAGCCTGTACCCTCCAACCTGTACTTGAGAGCTGACAATCTGTGGCTGTTTCTTTAGTGTCCATGGAGGATGGGAGCTCTGGTTTGAGGCTCTGGCCTGAGATTCCTTTGTGACTGTACTAGCTGTTCACCTCTGTCTCTTATGAGCATCCTAGAAGCTCATCATCAGAGGAGCAGGGTCAGGCATCCTTGCCTTTAGAGCAGAAGGGACAGGGGGCAGCGTAGCAGAGCAGAACCCATTGCCAACATGGAGTGCTGGGGACATACTTAGGATAGTGGCTGAGTGATAGTTTATGTTTGTATTTTAAAAGAGATCCTGCTATATTGCCCAGGCTGGCTCAGAGCCACAAGACTCCTAGATGTGAGGACTCCTGGTGTGCACCACCACAACTGGCTGCAGTGGGCTTAAATAAGACCAGCAGGCTTCCTTTCTTCCCATGTGAGAGATTTTCCTCTTCCATTCTCTCATTCTTCCTAGTTGGTTGTTTAGGTATTTGCATCAAGTCTCTAAATGATACACTTTAGGTATTGGTGACTGATGTGCCAATATGACTATTTATGCTTTGATTTTATTTCTCAGACCCTTCCCCTACCATACACAAGCATACTCTCCACACTCCTACCTTCCCATCTGCCCAGTAGAGATCTGTCTTCAGTGTTTGCACTGTAATAACATTTGGGGCTGGCTCATATAATGAATTTCCTGCCCGGTCTTTTGTTTTTAGTATGCTTAATTTACTTTGTACTTAATTCTAGTTAAATTCTAAACACTTAGTTTATTGTCTAAATCTCTTCTTACAACTCCCATTCACATCACATAGTCTATCAGCTTCATTCTTCTTAGTCTTCTGGAACTCAGTCTCTGATATGCTCTGGGATAGTTTCTGTGTGTTCCTGGTGCTCATTTGTCATCGTGAAATGCCCCTCACTCTCTTCAGGAAATCCACTTTATGATGGCTTTCTGTTGGATCTTGTGCCCACACTTCCATCTCCTTCTTCTGATATAAAGAAGAAGTATGGCTGTTACTGTGTCACTGAAATATGTTAGGGACTTGATGTGAATATATCTGTAAAGTGAGGGATTTCCTTGAGATTCGTAAAACATTTAACTTGAAAACATTTTTACCACAACTACTAGTCGCGAATGTTTCTACTGCGCACTAATACACATTCTAAGCAGTTCTTTTGACACCACCACTAGACACAAGAACTAGTGAAGTTCTTTTACCTGGTAAGTAATCATGCCTGGAAACACTACAGGAATGAACATTCATCAGGTATATTGTGAATTCAAACCATGGGTGTAACACCTTCAAAGACCAACTATCTTCACTCTCAGAACTGTTTCTTAAGGCCTTGTAGGAAAACGAATGTCTACTTTGATTTCTCTCACAAGGAAAAGTATGGCTGTTAGTGTGT
>CAJQZJ010000315.1:5172757-5197451 GCA_907164525.1 Lophiomys imhausi | reverse complement strand
TATTTGGCCCCTGACTTTAACATTCTACCATCTAACCATCTCCATGAATTTAAAGTTCTATAACTGACTTAGCTTTCATACTAACTTGTATCACTATTATAACCATCTTCTTAGATCTGGAACGCCCTCTTCATTCCTAAACAACTCAAAATTTAACTATGAGACTCTAGCTGTCTATTCTTCAACCACCTCAGAGACCTGAGAGGGATAAATATATCTGATTATATAGGAAGTGCAGGGCCTGCAGCTTTCAATACTAAGAAATGACAAACCAGTGACTGCCTGGACAGTTCCCCTTTTCTCTCCACACATTCCAGCATCAGTCTTCAGTCTTTTGGTTCTGTTTCTCTGACAGACATTGATTGTAGAGCAGGAATTATGAAGGACTTACCTAACCTGTCTTGGCAGAGCTAGGCTGTCGACTTCCCTGCTACCAAGTTTTGTCCTTTTTGGGCAGCAGTCTGTCTGCAGTTGAAGCAAGGAGTTTTTTCATGCCAAGAGATAGGCTTGCCACTAATTCAACCATCTCACACTGGAGATTCTTCGATGTTTATCTTCTACTTGGAGTAGAATAGGGGTTGCTGTCAGGAGCTGATATGTCTCGATATAAGAAAAAAATCTTAATTTAAGATAACATCTTTGAATGCGATATTCTGCAGATCTCTTGGGTTTTTGAAGAAGCCCTATCCGTCTCTTGTATTTAGATAAGCAAATGTTGCTTGTCTCTTAACAACTTGATTACTGAGTAGTTTAGAGAATATCTGTGATAAACTCTCATAGTAGTTAACAAAGTGACATGTTTGCATGACTAGGAGTTTGTTTTTCTTAACTATCCTAAACAGTTCTAGACAGTTGGTATCAAGAGGCCAGAGCTTCACATTTTATTTTTAAGTATCTCTAGGTATGATACCATTAGGAAGCATTACCTTTAATTTTGTATCAATATACAAAGATCTATTCAATTGTGGCTAAATATACTCTTAATTTTGTATCAGTATACAAAGATCAATGCCTATGTAGCCCAATACAATCTTAATATTACATCCATATACAAGGGTCAATACCATTGTGGCCAATTATAATCTTAATTTTGTATCAGTATACAAAGATAAATACCGATGTAGTCCAATACGATCTTATTTTTGCACAATAAACAATGGTCAATACCACTTTAGCCAAATATCCTACTAATTTTGTATCAATATACAAAGGTATAAGGGCATATTCAATAATCTGTCCCTTTTTGTTGGTCCTTCCTGTGCTATGTCTATGTCTCATTTTTCTCAAGTCCATGCACTCCTACATAGGAGAGAAAGAAGGATACAGAAAAGGAAAAGTAGGAAGTCCCTGAGTCTAACCTCCAAAACCCAATAAACAGGACCATTTAACAGCTTGTAATCTCTTCCCCTAAATAACAGAGTATTCAGTTATCCTTCAAATAACCAAAAAGGGGGGGGGGGGCGGAGAAACACCTTCCTCACCCTCTGGGCATGGGACGTCGCTCTCTTAAAATGACTTCCTGCTGATTTGGGTCGTAGTAAACCTGTTTGGGGCCTGAACCAAAATGGAAAAATGGTTAAAAATGTTAGTACAATCCTTTTATGTTCAGTCCTTCTGTTCTCAGCTGTTTAGATGACCTAAGGTGTTTGTAGGCAGAAACTGATAATCCAGGCTTTACTGAGGTTCTGGCTGGGGCATTGTGTAGAGCTGAACAGTCTTAGCGATATTGAATTGTTGTGGTTGTAGGCTTTTGATGGAGACAGCTATTGAAGGAGTCTGTCAGGCTGAATCAACTGGGTCACTCGTCTTCTTTGGTGTCTGATTCTGTTTTCTGCTGAGGTTTCCATTGTCCAGTTGTCCCTGGGTTCCTTGAATGGATGCTTTGATTCTCCTGGAAAGATAAGAACAGAGCCCTGCCCTAATCCTAACTCTGGGACAATTACCCTCTTTTTTTGAGGGGGAGGGCTAGGTAATATTTCTCCTGAAGCAAACTTGTTTTTTTTTTTGACAATATATAAAGTGTTATTTTTCAATCTGGGTTAAAGAAGAAATTATTTTGTTATTTTGGAGCTAAACCAGCTTTAGTGTATATATTTTGAGATCTCAAAGGACAATTTGTTTGTATTGAGTAGGCCTTTTGTAAGTAGCTTTTAAACTTAGGTCTTTCCAAATCCTATGTGTGTGTCTCTGCATTCTAATTATTGGGATCAGAGACCTGTGGTTCCCATCTGAAGGGATTAAAGATGTGTTCCACCACTCCTGGATCGAAGTTTTTCTCTATTTAGAGTTTGTTTTGTATCAGGCTGACCTTGAGCTCTGAGATCTGCCTATTTCTGTCTCTAGTGTGTTGGGATTAAGTGTGTACTCTTCTTGAATGATGGGATTAAGGGTGTGCACCCTCACCACCCTGTTCCATGTAACTCTAGAATTTATAAGACCATTAACTCTATGGTGCTCCTCCGGTCTCTACTGAAGTTAAAGGCATGGGTTAACATCACAATTCTCATGTATTTTACCTTAGCTCTACGTTTTTTCGACACTTGGAGGTTTATAAAACCAGGTTGAACGGCTGTATCCTTTATTTTATTTACAGTGTTTTAGCATTGTTACCTGCTTTTTTAATTAATAAATTTATTTGTTTGTTGCTTCAGGTTACATCCTTATCATATTGTCCTCTTTTCCCGCTTCCCAGCCCCACCCTTCCATGCTCTACCCCCTGACCCTTCCGTCTTGTTCCTCTGGGGTGGAGTGTCCCTGCATAAGTCTCTCACCACAGATCAGGAGTCATATGAGGGCCAAGAGCCTCTTCATTCACCGGGGGCCTACGAGGCGGTACTGCCGGTGAAAGGTGTCTCCTTGCTACTGGAGGAATACTAAAAAAAGACCAACAAACACACAAACCCACAAAAACAAAGAATAACAACAAAAAAGAGAGGAAAAAGAAAAGGGAAAAGGAAAAAGAAAAAGAAAAAAAGGAAAAGGGAAAAAAAAGAAAAAAAAGTTTATGTTCATGTTCCTTTTGGTGTGTTGGTTGTAGTACAGATATCCTGTACAATACAGCTAAAATCCTACTATAAGTGAATAGATGCCATGTGCATCCTTCTGAGTCTGGGTTAGCTCACTCAGGATGAGCTTCTCTAGATCCATCCATTTGGTTGCAAATTGCATGATTTCATTGTTTCTGATAGCTGAGTAATATTCCATTGTATAGATGTACCACAGTTTTTTAATCCATTCTTCAGTTGAGGGACATCTGGGTTGTTTCCAATTTCTAGCTATTACAAATAAGGCTGCTATGAACATAGATGATGAGACTTCCCTATGTCTCCGTGAGGGGTCCTTTGGGTGTATACCCAGAAGTGGTATGGCTGGGTACTGAGGCAAGGTTATTCCAAGATTTCTAAGATATTGCCAGACAGACCTCCATAGTGGTTGCACAAGCCTGCACTCCTACCAGCAATGGAGTAGGGTTCCCCTTTCTCCACACCCTCGCCAGCATGTGCTGTCATTTGAGCTCTTTATCTTAGCCATTCTGACAGGTGTTAGATGGAATCTCCGGGTCGTCTTGAGTTGCATTTCTCTGATGATTAAGGATGTTGAGCATTTCTTCAGGTATCTCTCGGCCATTAGGGACTCCTCCTTTGTGAATTCTCTATTTAGCTCCGTCTCCCATTTTTTGATTGGATTATTTGGTTTCTTGGCATTTAGTTTCTTGAGTTCTTTGTAGATTTTAGATAATAGCCCTCTATCAGATGTGGGGTTAGTGAAGATTTTCTCCCAGTCTGTTGGTTGCCGTTTTGTTAAAATGACAGTGTCTTTTGCCTTACAGAAGCTTTTCAGTTTCATGAGGTCCCATTTATTGATTGTTGATCTCAGGTCCTGAGCTGTTGGTGTTCTGTTCAAGAAGTTGTCACCTATGCCAATGAGTTCAAGGGTTTCTCCTACTTTTTCTACTAGTATATTTAGTGTGGCCAGCCTTATGTTAAGGTCTTTGATCCACTTGGATTTAAGTTTTGTACAAGGTGTAGGTATGGGTCTAATTTCATTCTTTTGCAAGTGGACATCCAGTTGGACCAGCACCATTTGTTCAAGATGCTGTCCTTCTTCCATTGTGCGGTTTTGGCTTCTTTGTCAAAGATTAGTTGGCCATAGGTGTGTGGGTCAATGTTTGGGTCTTCAATTCAATTCCATTGATCCACTGGTCTGTTTCTATACCAGTACCATGCTGTTTTTATTACTGTTGCTCTGTAGTACATCTTGAAATCTGGGATGGTGATACCTCCAGATGTTTTTTCATTGTACAGGATTGATTTAGCTATTCTGGGCTTTTTGTTGTTCCATATGAAGTTGAGACTAGCTTTTTCCAGGTCTATAAAGAATTGTGTTGGTATTTTGATAGGAATTGCATTAAATCTATATATTGCTTTTGGTAGGATAGCCATTTTTTTTAAATACTTTATTTTTTTTTCTTCAAGTTACATCTCAGTCACAAACCCCTCCCTATTCCCCCTTCCTATCCCGCCCTTCCACCCTCTTCCCCCCAGAAGTTTCCCCTTTCAGTCCAACAGATGGTTCCTTCTCTTATAACAGTAAGTATTATACAAAACAACAGATATAAATATGCCACATTTATGAGAGTTAAATGGCCCAGTATACCTTCCCAATGTCCAGTTTATACATATGTGGCCCCTGACTTTAACATTCTACTATATAACCATCTCCATGAGTTTAAAGGTCTATATCTGACTCAACATTCATACTAACTTGCAACACACTTTTAAGAGTATCTTCTTAGATCTATAACACCCTCTTGATTCCTAAACAACTCAAAATTTAACTATGAGACTCTAGCTGTCTATTCTTCAACCACCTCAGAGACCTGAGAGGGATAAATATATCTGCTTATATAGGAAGTGCAGGGCCTGCAGCTTCCAAAACTAAGAAAGGACATACCAATGACTGCCATTTTTATTATGTTGATCTTACCTATCCATGAGCATCGGAGATCTTTCCATCTTCTAAAGGCCTCTTCCATTTCTTTCTTCAGGGGCTTGAAGTTCTTGTTGTATAGGTCCTTTACATGCTTGGTTAGAGTTACCCCCAGGTATTTTATGTTGTTTGTGGCTATTGTGAATGGGGTTGTTTCCCTTATTTCTTTCTCGGTATATTTGTTTGTTGTATAAAGAAGGGCTTCTGATTTTTTTGAGTTAATTTTGTATCCAGCCACCTTGCTGAAGTTGTTTATCAGCTGTAAGAGTTCTTTGGTTCAGTTTTTGGGGTCGCTTATGTATACTAATATATCATCTGCAAATAGGGATACTTTGACTTCTTCATTTCCAATTTTTATCCCTTTGATCTCCTTTAGTTGTCTTATTGCTCTAGCAAGGACTTCAAGTACTATATTTTAGAGATATGGTGAAAGTGGACATCCTTGTCTTGTCCCTGAGTTTAGAGGAAATGCTTCAAGCTTCTCTCCATTTAATTTCATGTTGGCCACTGGCCTGCTGTATATTGCCTTTATTATTTCTAGGTATGGTCCTTGTATGCCCGTTCTCTCCAGAACTTTTAGCATGAAGGGGTGTTGGATTTTGTCAAATGCTTTTTCTGCATCTAGCGAGATTATCATGTGGTTTTTTTCTTTCATCTTGTTTATGTGGTGAATTACATTGATAGACTTTCGTATATTGAACCATCCCTGCATTCCAGGGTTGAAGCCTACTTGATCATGGTGTATGATACTTTTGATGTGTTCTTGAATTCAGTTTGCTAGTATTTTATTAAGTATTTTTGCATCTATGTTCATGAGGGAGATTGGTCTGAAGTTCTCTTTCTTTGTTGGGTCTTTGTGTGGTTTAGGAATCAGAATGACAGTGGCCTCATAGAATGAGTTTGGCAGTGTTCTTTCTGTTTCTATGTGGTGGAAGAGTTTGAAGACTAATGGTGTTAGTTCCTCTTTGAAGGTCCGGTAGAATTCCCTGCTAAAGCCATCTGGCCCTGGGCTTTTTTTGGTTGGGAGATTATTAATGACTGTTTCTATTTCCTTGGGTGTTATTGGGCTGTTTAAGCTGTTAATCTGATTTTGATTTAGTTTTGGTAGGTGGAATTTATCAGGGAAATTGTCCATTTCGCTTAGGTTTTCAAATTAGGTGGAATATAGGTTTTTAAAGTAGAACCCGAATATTTTCTGGATCTCTTCAATGTCTGTTGTTATTTCTCCGTTTTCATTTCTGATTTTGTTGATTTGGGTTCTTTCCCTTTGCCTTTTAGTTAATTTGGCTAGGGGGTCTGTCTATTTTGTTGATTTTCTCAAAGAACCAACTCTTGGTTTCATTGATTCTTTGTATAGTTCTTTTTGATTCTAAGTTGTTGATTTCAGCCCTAAGTTTGATGATTTCCTGCCTTCTGCTCTTCTGGGAGTGTTTGCTTCTTTTTTTTTTCCAATTCACCCAGCTTAGCTGTTAATTCACTAATATGAGCTGTCACAATTTTCGTTTTGAAAGCACTTAGTGCTATGAACTTTCCTCGTAGCACAGCTTTCATTGTATCCCATAGGTTTGGGTATGTTGTGTCTTCATTGTTGTTGGATTTTAAGAAGTCTTTGATTTCCTTCTTTATTTCTTCCCTGACCCAGTGAGGAGCATCCAGTAAGGAGCTCCAGTAAGGAGCTGTTCAATTTCCATGTGTGTGTAGGCTTTCTGTTGATTCTTTTGTTGTTGAAGACCAGCTTTATTCCGTGGTGGTTTTATAAGATACAAGGTGTTATTTCAATTTTCTTGTATCTATTGAGATTATCTTTGTGACCAATTATGTGGTCGATTTTGGAGAAGGTTCCGTGGGGTGCTGAGAAAAAGGTGTATTCCTTTGTGTTTGGGTGAAACGTTCTGTAGATATCTGTTAGGTCCATTTGTTTCATGATCTCTGTTAGACTCAATATTTCTTTGTTTGGCTTCTGTCTTGATGATCTGTCCATTGTTGTGAGTGGGGTGTTGAAGTCTCCCACTACTAATGTGTTGTGATCGACGTGTGCTTTAAGTTTTAGAAGTGTTTCTTTTACGAAAGTAGGTACCTTTGTATTTGGGGCATAGATGTTCAGTATTGAGATTTCCTCTTGATGAATATTCCCTTTAATGAGTATATAATGCCCTTCTTCGTCTTTTTTCATTAACTTCAGTTGGAAGTCTGTTTTGTTTGATATTAGGATGGCTACTCCAGCTTGCTTCCTGGGTCCATTTGCTTGGAAAACCTTTTCCCAGCCCTTTACTCTGAGGTAGTGACTATCTTTGGTAGTGAGATGTGTTTCTTGTATGCAGCAAGAGGACGGGTCTTGCTTGCGGATCCACTCTGTAAACCTGTGTCTTTTTATTGGGGAGTTGAGTCCATTGATGTTGATGGATATTAGTGACCTGGGGTTGTTATTTCCCATTAGTTTGGTATAGGTGGTGGTCCTGTGCCCCTTTTGGTTTAGTTGCTGAGGAGTTTTCTATTCCCTTTGTTTTCTTGGGTGGAGTTTTCTTCTCTGGGTTGGAACTTTCCTTCTAGGATTTTCTGTAGGGCTGGGTTTGTGGGTAGATATTGTTTAAATTTGATTTTGTCATGGAATATCTTGTTTTCTCCATCTATGTTGATAGGGAGTTTTGCTGGGTATAGTAGTCTGGCTGGGCACCTATGATCTCTCAGGACTTGCAGGATATCTGTCCAGGCCCTTCTAGCTTTTAACGTTTCTGGGGAGAAGTCAGGTGTAATTCTGATGGGTCTGCCATTGTATGTGACTTGACCTTTTTCTCTTACAGCTTTTAGTATTCTTTCTTTGTTCTGTACATTTGGTGTTTCAATTATTATGTGGCGAGAGGAGTTTCTTTTCAGATCTAATCTGTTCGGTGTTCTGTAAACCTCTTGGATTTTTATTGGCAACTCTTTTTTCAGGTTTGGGAAGTTTTCCTCTATGATTTTGTTGAATATATTTCCTGGACCTTGGAGTCGGGAGTCTTCTCTTTCCTCTATACCTATAATTCTTAGGTTCCATCTTTTCATTGAGTCCTTGATTTCTTGGATGTTGTGGGTGAGAGATTTTTTTTAGCCTTCTCATTTTCTTGGATGTTGTACTGATTTCTTCCATCGAATCTTCCATGCCTGAGATCCTGTCTTCCATCTCTTGCATCCTATTTTTGATACTCACATCCGTAGTTCCTGTTCTCATCCCTTGATTCTCCTCTTCCTCTTTTAACTCTGACTGTGTTTTCTTTATTGTTTCTATTTCTATTTTCATGTCTTGTTTGGTATTGTTCGTTTTGTGCATTTCCTTCTCCAACGTGCTTGTTTTTGTCTGAAAATCTTTCATGGCTTTGTCCTTTTCCTGTTCAAGCTCTGTCACCTTGGCTTGGAGTTCTTTAATGGTGTTGTTCGTTGTTTTGACTTGTAAAATTGTGGCTTCTTTGAATTCCTTCATAGATTTAAGTTCTTCTTGAAGGGACTCTATCACTTTCCATAATGCAGAATTATCATCGTTTTCATGTGTTTCTGTTGGTGTGAGGTCATCCGAATTGGATGAGCTAGGATAATTCTGCTTTGTTGGAGTCATATTTCCTTGATTTCTATTTTTTCTTGGACCTTTGGCCATATGGATGTGTTTAGCTGTCTGTTCTTGTCGTTTTCTGTGCTTGGATCCACAGGGGATGCTTTGATGCAAGGGACGAGTTGCTTGGCTGTCTGTCGTTGCTTACAGGGGGATCTCAGGGTCACTGTGGTTTTAATAGCCTGAAGCACTGTGAGCTGTTGCAGCCTATTCCCAAGTAGTGAGTAATAGTCCGGGATTGTTTCACTGCTCCCAATTCAGACTTCTCTATGTTGCACACTGAGTTATCAGCCTGTAATGGTTCTGATGGTATGTAACTGTTTGCCCAGGCACAGATTCTGTGGGCTTTGTTTGTCATCACGGAGACTGACAGGGCCCTGCTCCACACCTAATATGTCTGGATTTTCCAGAATACAGCTATGGCCCCTGACTTCTGGTTTCTCACTAGGCTTCTTGCCACAGGCCTGGCCCCTCAGCCCCGCCCGCCTGGTCCGGGTTCCCTCCCTGTCTGCTCAGCCGCAGGTGCGCGGGGCCCTGGCACCTCCCGCCGCCTGTACGGGTCTCCCTCCCCAGCTGCTCTGCGGTGGGTGCACGGATCCCCAGCCCCGTCCGCCGCCTGTGCGGGCCTCCCTCCCTAGCTACTCAGCCGCGGGTATGCAGATCCCCGGCCCCTCTCGCCGCCTGTGCAGGCCTCCCTCCCCAGCTGCTGTGCCGTGGGTGCACGGATCCCCGGCCCCGCCCGCCTGTGCCAGCCTCCCTCCCCAACTGCTCTGCCTGTCGGCTTCCCGCTCTCTTGGATCCTCCGTGGCTCTGGCTCGAGCGGCTGCGGACCACCCGCCGAGCGCCCTGTTTCTTCCTTGCTAAGACTTCCACTATCCCGCAAAGTTTCCTAAGTAGCTATAAGGTTTCCTGAGGTGTGGAGAGCCCAGTAGGCTAGTGGGCGATCGCCATGTGGCCCCTGATTCTGCCTCCTGTGAGTTGGGGTCAATCTTACCAGGCGCCTCTCCAAATGGGAGTTCCCGAATCCCGGATTTAGTGGCTTCCCTGTCTGAGAGAGATGGGGGGAGAGCCTTACCCTGGTACTTTTAACAGTCCCTTGGGAGCTGTGAGTGTTCCCGGAGGGTCTAGTCCCTCCGGTTTTTTGCACAGTGTCCAATAACTCTGTGTTTTTTATGGCTCTTTTCTTCCACGTTCAAAATGCGTCAGTGTAGGTCGCCGCCATCTTGGCCCCCCATTGCTGCTTCTTAACTGCTATTTTTCTTCAGTTATGAAAGGTGATATAAATATATGATATGCAGGAGATCGGATCTGTGACCCCTGTGAAAGGCTTGTTTGACCCCTATAGGGTCGCGACCCACATGTTGAGAACTGAGAACTTTGGACTTGGACTGGAGGCTTGTGCCACCATACCCAGCCATCGTTGTGACTTGCATTAACTTTTAAGATAGCATCTAGTTTTCTTGTAAATTTAGCTAATAGTATTAATGAAATTAAATTCAATATTACTTTTATATTTTATGATCATTTCTTTGGCCATAAAATTGATTTAATAAAGACTGAGAATTTTGCAAATATTTGAAAAATACTCTAATATACAATTTATATTTTATAGGATTTATGTTTATAAATACTTGCAAGTTTTGCTTTGATTGTGATAGTAAAGCTATTTTCATAAATACAAGAATTTATTCTCATTTCCAAAATTTTCTCCATTTCTAAAGAATTAATATTTCTTTTTAAAAGGAAGAATCAACATACTTAGATTTCTATGAACTTACAAAGCATTAGTACTGTTATTTTATTAAAATAGTAATATTCAGTCTGTGCTCTCTTAACTCCACCAGCAAAGCAAAATGAAATATATGTTGGCAGCTTCTAAAATAGCATTTTATATGATAAATCTCTTCAGAAGATATAGCTTCTAAATGCTTATTTCAAATTTGTTTCAAATAGTTTTAGACTATTAATAGTAGCTATTTTCTTGTATATTAGGTAATATTTTAATTAAATTAAGTTTGAATAGGACATTGTGGTTGAATATGAATGGCTCCTATAAGCTCATAGATTTGAATGCTTGGTCATTAGGGCTGGCACTACTTGACAGGGATTAGGAGGTGTGGCCTCATTGGAAGAAGTGTGTTACTATAGGTGGGCTTTGGCGTTTCAGATGCTCAAGCCAGTGTCTGATATCTGCAGATCCAGATGTAGAACTTTTAGTTACCTCTCCAGCACCGTGAGAGTTGCTGTGGTCATGGTGTCTCTTCGCAGCAATAGAACAGGAACATTGTTAACTAATGTGACAGACATGTTAGAAAAGTAGTGGAAAAACCTGAAAGAATCAAGACAACCGGTGTACCCATCTGCTTATTACTCCTCTTCTTTCATGTCTTAATTACTTTCATATTGCTTTGACAAAACACCATGACCAAAGCAACTTATAGAAGAAAGAGTTTAATTTGAGATGGCCTCGGCCTCATGGTTCCAGAGGGATAGAGTCCATGACCATCATGTCAGGGAACATGGCAAAAGGCAGGCAGTACGAGGCTAGAGCAGTAGATAAGAGCTTACAACTCGACAACAAACACCAGGTAGAAAAAGCTAACTGGGAAATGGTTTGGACTTTTCAAGCCTCAAAGCCCACCACCAGGGACAAACCTCCTCCAAAAAGGCCATATTTCCTAATCATTCCCAAATAGTTCCATCACCTAGGGACCCAGCATTCAAATATATGAGCCTATAGGAACCATTCTGACTCAAGCTGCCACATTCCATTCCCTGAGCTCCATAGGCTTGTGGCCATTTCATAATGCAAAATAAATCTAGTTCAACTTCAAAAGTTCCCATAGTCTTTAACAATCTCAATACAGTGTAAAGTTAAAGTCTCTTCTAGACTTAAAACAGTCTTGTTTATTCATTAATTAATTTATTTATTCACTTTACATCACAATTGCAGCTCCCCCCTCTCTTCTCCCAGTCTCACCCTCTCACCCTCTTCTCCCGTTCCCTGCTTTCCTTCTCTAAGGAGAAGAGGAGTGTCCTCTTATGCCCTGGCACATCAAGTCACTTCAGGACTAAGAGCATCCTCTTCCACTGAGGCCAGACAAGGCAGTCCACTAGGGGAAAGGGATCCAAATGCAGGCAAGGGAGTCCAAGTTAGAGACAGCCCCACTCCAACTGTTAGGGGACCCACCTGAAGACCAAGCTGTGCATGGTTACCTATGTGTAGGGGGCCTAGGTTAAGCCAATCTGTTAATTGTAATTCCCTGTAAAATTAAAAACCAAATTACGTATTCCCAACATATCACAGAATATAATTTACAATTTCAAAAGGGAAGAATAAGACCATAGTGAGAAAATAGGGCCAATACAAGACTGAAACTCAGTAGGACAAACTCCAAATCCCATAGCTCTGTGTTTAATGGCAAAGGGCTGATGGCTTCACCCTTCCAGCTTTGCTGACTGAATCGACTTCTCTCTCTGGCTGGTTCCACTCCTCCCTGTGTGCAACTTTTCCTGGCAGACATTCCATGGCTCTGGAACTTCCAACATTTGGGTGGTCTCCAATGCCATCCAGGCTTCACTGTCACAGATTCATGTAATGATTTCTTCAGATCTCCATGCAGGAACTTCCCTGCCATATGCTTGACATTAGTGGCTTTCTTTAACCAGAGAGGAAGATTCTATAACCCCCTTGGTCCTGTATCTTCAATGGCTCTAAAGCCAGAACCACGAGGCTGATACTTAGCCCAGATTGCTCTCAGCATTACTTTCTTCTAACCTCCTACTAGGATGGCCCAGGAAGCCCAGGATGTAGCAGTCAACGACTTTCTTAATCCTAAGACCCATAGTTGTCCAAAAAAGAGCATAGTGAGGCCTGTTATAACAATATCCCACTTCCTGGTAAAAATTTCTGTCTTAGTTAATTTTTTTATTGGTGTGTTAAGATACCATGACTGAGGCAACTTACAGAAGAAAGAGTTTATATATATTAAGGGTTTTCCATTTGAGAGGATGAGTCCATGACTATCATGACAGGGAACATGGCAGTAGATAGACAGGCTTAGCACTGAAGCTGTAGCTGAGAGCTCACATCTTGAGAAAACAACCAAGAGGTAGAGAGAGCTTACTAGGGATAGGATGAGCATTTGAAACCTCAAAGCTCACCCCCAGGATTCATCCCTCCAATAATACCTTAACTACCCAGAGAGTTCCACCGACTGGGGTCCAAACATTCAAATATATGAGCTTGTAGAGACCATTTTCACTCAAACCACTACATTTCCCAAAGAAAACTTTTGCAATTAGCCATTAGGCCCGAACCCTTGCAGAATTAAATGTATCAAGTTAAACATGTTTATATGGATGAATAATGTGTATTTAATAGTTTATTTCAAAGAAGTAATCAAGTATTAGGACAGAGCACTACTTCCTGTCATAGTGACTGCATTTTATACAAGGAAGGAGGAAGGTGTCTTAGTCAGTGTTCTATTGCTGTGAAGAGAAACCATGACCATGGCAACTCTGATAAAAGAAAGCATTGAACTGGGGTTTGCTTACAGTTTCAGAGGTTTAGCCCATTATCTGTGTGGCAAGGAGCACGGAGGCAAACAAGCAGACATGGTAGTTGAAAATTCTACATCTGGATATGAAGGAAGCAAGAAGAGAAAGCCCACTAGGCCTGGCTTGGACTTTTTAAACCTCAAAGCCCACCCTGAGTGACAAACTTCCTCCAACAAGAAATGAGCTCCATACTTATTTCAAAACCACACCCCCAATCCTTTCAAAGTGCCAATCCCTGGTGACCAGGTTATTCAAATACATTAGCCTATGAGAGTCATTATTCAAACCACCATCTCTTTTTAAGGCATTGGATGTGATACTTTAAGTAGTATAAAAGAGGAACACGGGGAGTGCCTCCTAGATTTGATACTTTAAGAAAGAGATAAGACATTCAAATATATATCACACAGTTCAGTTTAGAGCATTCATTGAATGTCAACTGTTTCCACTCTGTTTTGAATGGTGATAATACAAAATATGTGAGATGCCATTCAAAAACTTTGTTGAGTTCTTTTTGGGTTTCTGTTGTTGTTGTTATTTTTTGTTTGTTTTTAAAAACAACTTCATTCTAGGAACCTTCCTAAGTTGTAAAAATAATTTAGACTAGAAAATGGAAGAACAGAAAAAAAAATCTAAATACAAAGTCCCTATGCACATTATTTACAAAGTCCCTATGCACATTATTTTTTTCCTCTTAGTATTTCTGGAACAAAAATATACATAGATACATATATTTGTGTATACCATCTGTGTTACTATATTTTAGCAAAAACATAAATCATTCTGTTACATTTCTGAATCTTCTTTGATGGTCTTTCTATATTATTACAGAGCATATTCTTATATCTTTTTTTCGATGATCCCAAAATATTTATATACCATACTTATATGGTTGTAAATAGTAAATGTTTGTTTAAAATCATGGTAATTCTAATGAACAAAAATTTAATAAATAGATGGTAGTTCATATTACAGTGAGGAAACCACAAAATATTGTATCTGTTTAACTTTGGTTTCTTCTAACTTCAGCTTCAATAGAGTGTAGTAAATGTTCTTTACTGTTATGAGTATAGTATATGTCACACTACTATATTTATAAACTATTATATCTGTAGCAGAGTAGCATATCTATCTTAGTTCAAGGAGTTGAAAGTATATTCCAGCATAGCCATTCACAGTACATCTTGAAATACTGATAGAGTTTAATCAGATAAGGAAATAAGCAGGATGCTGCAGTAGAGCAGTGGCCAGGGTAATGAATGTCTAAGGTCAAACCTGTGTTTTTACTGTCATGCTCACTGTTTCTCTTCCTACTTTCTTCTGTCCTGTCATGTTCTTACCCATATCTTCCTTGGAAACAATAATTGTCTTAATGTCCATTTCATTGTGTTTGTAAAGCACAATTTTTATAGCAAATGAGTCCTTTATATTTCAGTTTACTTTATATAATTTCTTGGTTCACTTAATTTGTTTGTTTAGTTAATATGTTGTTATTCATAAACTAATCTTTGAATGTTTTTAGTAACTTAGCTGAAAAAAAAATCACTGGTTGTTTACATCCTAGAAATGGAAACATCTGTTAACAGATTTTTCAGCACCAGTCTTAGACCCTGCCTAGATAAAGGCAGCTTTGTTGTGTAAATTGCCATTGTTATAATATTACTATTGTTCAGTGAGTTCTTTTGGGCTCCCAAGACAGACAGAAAAAAAGAATTGTGAAAATTATCACAATAGTGATAGTCATTAGAGACCAACAGCCACACCCTCTCGTTTTCTCCCTGTAGGCTACATTAACTCATGAGAAGATGTTCCTGTTGAGAGTATCTTATCTACAGAGAATCCTTGATATTATCAAATAGGTAGAATAAGTTTTGCTCAGGTAAAACAAATAGTTATATCTTAGTGTTACCTGTTTTTCTCACATATACCTGAAAGGATTAGAAAGTTGAGAGTTTTGCTTCTCAGTAAAGCAGAGAATAACCAGAAGGTCAGTGATGTTTGAAGCAGATGGAGATGTTTGCAACATGAGTAACTACAAAACCTGCCATCAGGAAAACAGTTGCACAGCCAAGAGAAAAGAAAATGTACAAAAGCAAGTAGCAAGAATAAGAAAAAACTCTGTTTATGATTTAGTTTTACCTGGAAAGATATTTGTCTTATGTCCAAAGCCTGGTAAGTTTGGGAGCCAAGTAGATTACCTTTGCCATTTGCCATATCCCACTTCCACTTTCTCACCACATCCTCAGTGTAGTAAGATAGAGATGGGGTGGCCTTTCCTGTAGTTTCTGTAACAGTGGTTCTTATTCTGTTTGAACAGCTAAATCAAACTGTCACTGCAGGATGCTAGAGATCTTCCCGGGACCATCTGAATTATAGCTTCTAGGTACAGACCTTGAACAGAAGTACCTGTGAGAAGCTCCATAAGTCGTTCTAAAGAACAGTACTTTGAAAACAGTGAATTCATTATGATTGTTGTAAGCCAGAATTTGAGAAAATGGTTTGTAGAATTGTTTAAGAAAATATGTACGATATTTTTTTTCTTTTGCAAAGATGTAGGTGGGCCTATATTCAGATGCTCATGCAGATCAGAACCAAAGCTTGAGCAAAAAGACCTTAGCAAGACATAGTATCAAAGTCAGCATCCAGAAAGCCAGACTCATTATTCTTAACAAAGTCCTAAGAACAGGCCTCTAGCATTGCAGCCGACACAGGTTCAAGAACAGGGGAAACTGGGTTGTAAATCTAGAATAAAGGATTGGAAATTCGAACATTCATGGGGAAAGCCTGAAACAAGCAAGGCGTATCTGTGATAGTTAATCCTGATTGTCAGTCTGATGAGATTTATACTCAGCATTGAAACAAGTCTCTGGGTGAACCTGTCAGCGATTACCTAGATTAGACGATCAGATTAGTTAATATGTGGATGGTCCCACTTCATGAGCCGGGGCTCTGGACTGCATGAAAAGGAGAAGGCAAGACAACCACAAGCATTCCTTGCTTTCTGCTTCCTGGCTGTGGACGCAATATGCCAGGTGCCTCAATGCCCAGCTGCCAACATCCCCACCTCCTGATGAGCCCAAATAAGCAGTTTCGTCACAGGAAGGAGAAAAGTAACTAATAGAGTATCCAAGAGAATTTTAATAGCTTACATTTCTTCATTGGTGAGCACATAGATTTGTGTGTGTGTGTATTTAGCAGCCAACAGAATATAAACGCAGCCTTTTTATATTGTACTTCATACAGTATGATCCTAGTATTCTTTTTATATTGTTTTAATTTAGTTAGTTTGTTTTTGGTTTTAATTTGTATGAGTTTTTAACCTGCATGTGTGTGTACCGTGTGCCTGCAGTGATCAGAAGGGGGTATAAGTTCCTCTGTGACTGGATTTACAGGTGCTTCTGAGCCATCATGTGGTGTTGGGAACCAAACCTGGGTCCTCTGCAAGAGCAACAAGGTTTAAACTTTTAAACTACAGAGCCAGCTCTTAAGCCCCAGCACTAGTGTTTTTTAGAGAAATAGAAGTATATCACTATATATTTAGTCATTATATTAAATTAGCTGTCTTTGCAGGGCAAGTTGTTTATGTGTACAGGCCTAGTATAATTCCTGTCATATATCAAGGTCTAGGTTCCATTGAGTTCTGTACCAGAATGGACAACTATGTTATGTGTCCCTCACCTCATATCCTACACACCTGACCATTTATCCTCACTTTATTTGAACAGCTGTTTTGGAGTTTGAATTGGGGTGTAAATTTGAGTTGTTAATGGTCTTTCACAGTTTAGTAAAAGATTCTGGTATATACACTACAACTTTTTATGATTTGTGTTAACTTATGTAAACAATATGTGTCTTGTATGAATATATTTACCAAATAACACTGTGATAGACCATAAAAGTGGTCTGTCATGAATGTGAGTTTTCAAAAAAAAATTACCCAATGTTCTGTAAGTCATTATAGTACTAAATTTATAGCATGTGTTTTAAAAAGTACTTTTAGATATTTTACATTATGAGCCAGTAGCCCCCAGGTGAACATTAAGTACCAGAAACAGTTTTATTTCAGTGTATTAGAGAATATTTATTTTGCAAAGGTTAACTAATGTTTTAATATTTTGTCTTGATATTGATTATTACCATAATTAAGTTGAACTAGTCATATTGTTTCTTCTAGAAGAAGTAGCTTTGTCTTCTTTTTTTTAACATCTCAATGCAACCTATTTTTTTTCCTATATAAATGGAAATGGAATGTGATGAGACATATGTGAATGATCAAGATCTATCCAGCTCTTCCTGAGTAAGGAACCTTGATCCTGTCCAGGTGTCATTTATCAGGGAAATTAAGCCCTTCTGTAACCTTGAACTGAGTGAATCTCATTTATTCTGAATTGTGTTGGTTAGTTGAGTTAGGAGTAGATATGAGACATGATTGTTAGTGGTATGTGTGAGAGCACAGCTCCTAGGGAGAGTTCCTGGCTGTTGTTGTTATTATTTTATTATTATGATTATTTTTGTTATTATTACTATTATTATTACTATTATTGTAGGGCGTGGTGAGAGGATGTCAGAGAATGATGTTGTGGCTCCATTCTATTTTCCCTCCTTCCCATGGGTTCTGAGGATTGAGCTTCAGCTGCCAGGCTTTCACAAGCAGTCATGTTTACCTGCTCAGCCTTCTTACTGGCCCATTTGTTCTTAAAGCTGTCTAAAGCTCAGGAGCATCTGCCATGTTTGGTTTTTGTTTTATATGTTTGTTCAGCCTAACAGAATGGTCGGCATCTGTCTGCTATCACATTAAAATGTATCCTTAGAAATTACCAGTGGTCTGAATGAGCTTCTCAGATCATTCTGA
Organism: Lophiomys imhausi; assembly: GCA_907164525.1. Lineage (NCBI taxonomy): Eukaryota > Metazoa > Chordata > Mammalia > Rodentia > Muridae > Lophiomys > Lophiomys imhausi. The sequence continues at coordinate 5,179,467 of CAJQZJ010000315.1, read as the reverse complement.
GAGATGGAACATCTTTAAGTATATGCAACTATTTCATTGATTTGGAAGTACTGGAGGAATAGAAAAAGGGCAAGTATGTAGAGAGTCAGACAGCTTCACAGCCCTGCTTCCCTGGCTCTGCTAGGAACAGCTCTGGCCAAGGAAGTAATCCACGCAGTCCTCCCCACATGCTCCTACATACCACCAGGAAGCTGCTGCAGTCAGCTTTAGTCAAACAATCTGGCTGGGACTTGCCCTCATCTTGTAACTTATTATAAGGGTCCTCACTGCTCTAGTCTTCACCTTGCTTATTAATCTGGCTATTTGGTTGTCTTTTGGGCAGTACAGAGTTGCAGACACCTTTTGGGATCATCTTTTACTCTGATACTTACATTTCTTATCAAACAAAAATTGCCAAAGGTGTATGAAAGCTAGATACTTTGATCCACTGTTTGGGTTTTAAGAATTGGTTTCATTGCTTTGAAGTTAGAGTTCATCCAGCAGATGTAGGCATTGAATAAAACCATGCTGAAATGTGGAAACCTAACTTTTGAAAACCTAACATACTTGTTTAAAAACAAGCTTTTATTATGTCTCTGTTCTTCCTGATACTTAGTGTGAACAAGAAAAACTGTGAGGATGACTGTAAGCTATTGGACTGACTATTTTCTTACTAAAAGTAATAGCAGTGAACTAATCCCATCATTGCAGCAGTGTTTACAGTTGTTATCAATACAGGCCTGACAGTATTTCTTGTCATGGGTAATGAGTACTTTAGTAAGTTAACATATTTGATTGAAGTTAACTTTCTAGCTGAAAATTTAGAAGATGTTGAGATGTATTCTCTTTCAAATCTTTGTGTGTGTAACAGATGTTTTCTCTACTGAGATTAAGATTTTATCAGATTAACATGATGTTAATTGAAATATCCATGGATTTTGTTTTGTTTTGTTTTATTTGATTGTTTTGAGACACGGTCTCACTATAGTCCTGCTTGATGTGGAACTTACTGGCTGTCCCCAAACACAGAAATTTACCTGCCTCTGCCTCCCAAGTGCTAGGATTAAAGGGATGTACTACCATGCCCACGCTGGCATAACCACTTTTAATTTCTCCTCTCTTTGTTTTTAGTTGTAATCTGAATTAATTTTGTTTTTCTGTTCTACCATTTGTTTGGGTCACATGAGCTCTAAGAGAAGAGGTTGAGAAAGCTCAGGATAACACATTTTGTAAACAGACATTTGGCTCCTGAAGAGCCATATCTTTGAAGGCAAAACCATATCTTTAATATTTTACAGTAACCATGTTATGTGGTACATAGTAAACATTCAGTAAGCACCATGCTTCTAGTGATAAGAATGGATTAATCCTCTGAAACTGTAACCAAGCCCTCAATTAAATCTTTTCTTTCATAAAGTTGCATTGGTCATAGTGTTTTTTCAGAGGAATAGAACAGTAGCTAAGACAAACCCACATGGGAAATAAAACTACAAATTTCAAATAACTGATTCAATATGAAACTAAAGGTATTTGGTAAGAGAGGTCCTGAGGAGAAATAACCATGCTGACCAAATTTAGTTCCATACTTAACTTTAAACCACTGATTCTGATTCTTTTTTTTTCTTCAACATTTATGTATTCATTCAAGTTACATCGTGATCACTGCTCCCTCTCTCCTCCCCTCACAGTCCCACTCTCCCATTCTCTTCCCTTTTTCCCTCCTAGGGGATTTCCCATATCCATCCCCCTCAGTTACATGAAGGCTAAGAGCTTCCTCTTGCTCTGGGGCCTGACATGGCAGCCCAGGTAGGGTAAGGTGTCCCACTAACAGGCAAGAGAATCCATGACTGAGGCCGCCCCCTCCTTTACTTGCTAAGGGATCTGTATGAAGACCCAGTTGCCCATCTATATTTGTATAGGGAGGGTCTGGGTCTAGTCTAAGCTTTTTTCTTTTTCTTTCTTTTTTTTTTTTTGGGGGGGGGTTAGTGTTTCAGTCTCTGTAAGTCTCTAGAGGCCTAGATTGGTCGGTTCTGTTGATCTTCATGTGTTGTTCTTGTCCCCTCTGGTTCTCTCTATTTCTCCTCCCTCTCTTATATAGTACTTCCAGAGTTCCACTTAGTGTTTGCCAGTGTGTATTAGTATCTGCTTATTTTGATCCCCTGCTGGGTAGTTAGGCTATGTTCCTATTCTTTTGGGTCTGTGGGTTGTAGGATAGTTATCTTGTACTATTCTTTTCTGCTCATAAACTATAGTATCTTTTTTCAGTATTCCATGAGAAGGAAGAACAGGGTCCAAATATTTTATATACTCTAAAACTTGTTCATTCCCAATCCATGGTCTTTAACCAGCAAAGCATGCAATGTAAAACATATTTATCATTGATCAAATTGATTTTATAACTCATCAATTGGTTATGGCTAGATGTATTTTGGTAAATGGTTGCCCTTACTAAAAGCATATATATATATATATGCATATATACTTGTATATTTATATAATATGTATTTTATGTAATAAATATAATATTCTTTGTATAATTATATATAATAAATATAAATATGATACATGTACTTTATATATTATGTTTATAATAAACTAAAGTTAGCTAAATTAATGTATAAAAAACATTGGTAACCAGTATACCAGGTACTGTAATATCTCAGTGTGACTGGTGTGTAAGAGTATTAAATATTGTGTGCCTTAAACCCCATCTTTATTTTTTTTTCTATTGCTGTAATAATACTGGATAATAGCAACTAAGGGAGACTTACTTGGCTTATGGTTGTAGAGGGATACACTCCACCATGCAGCAGGCAGGGGAGGTTTGGCAGCAGGAGCAGAGAGCTTGCTGGCTGTTCACATTGCATTCACACTTGGGAAGGAGGGAGTGAACAGCAACTGGGCCAGGGTTTAAAGCATCAAGTTCTACCCAAGTGACCCACTTCTTTCATTAAGGCTCCATTTCCAAAAAGTTTCACATATTCTGAAAAATGCTATCAGCTGGGGAACAAGTGTTCGAGCATGTGAGCCTACATGGGCCATTGCCCATTCCAACAACTGTACCATCTCACAGTATGGGACTGGGGCTAGGTAAAAATTTGTATGAAACGTAGAGATGGTAGATTCTAAATGTCCATAGGAGTGTAGAAACACTGTTCAGCAGAGATAGATTGACGAACTAGACTTCTCACTATACTGCACGTCCATAGTGTTGTGCCCTTGAGTAAATCAGTTCCCCTTTGTAGCTCTTATGTAAATGAGTGAAAGAAGAATTAACTTTGATGATCTTTCTCTTGTAGCTCAAATGATATTGGTTTTTGATTTAAGTACATCTTTCCAAAGCTAGTTTGTGAATTAAAGTTAGCTTATTTTTATCTAGTGGTTTGACTTAGTTTTGTCTCATTTTCTTAATTGTATTGGCTTTGCATAATGAGATATTCTGATTCCCTGCTGTGATTCTTCATTTGGTTGATTCTGTGAAATTTATAAATAAATTCATACCAGGGTTATAGTGCCCATACCTTTTCTGATTCTCAAAGTTCCTATGTGTGGTTTCTAAAAAGTCAGTCTAACAATTCATTGCAAATACATATTTAAGCCTCCATTTTCTTAATCAGAAATATTAAGTTTAATAGTTGACAATTAAAGTGTCAATACCTGTCTCACCTTGAAAAAAAAAGTACTAGGGCTGTCTCTTTTTAGATAAAGTGCCAATAGCACAATTTAATAATAGCACTTTTCTTTTTAAAGCTGGACCTATGTCACAGACACCTTTTGACAGTTTGCATGGGGAGACTGCAGATATTTGTAGATGTATTGACGTTCACTGTGCAGTTTCTTCACACTGACAGCTGTATCTGATCTTCAGTCAACCGTATGTTTTCTAGAATGTTGGCACTGATTTATTTGTTTAGTTTTTTGCCCTAGGGCATCCTTTAGCTAATACTTTTTTTAAGAAATGGATCTTTAATATAGTTTCCTCCTTTCTTACTTTAGTTTACACCTCATTATTTTCTCCAACTAATATAAGGTCATTTTGAAGGTTATGTAGGTTAGGTTGGGTTTTTTTCAGCACAAAAAAAGTACATCTTATGTTTTTTGATAGTGAGTAAAAGAAGTCAAGAATATAAATAAATAAACCTAAAACAAAAAAGTAATATATGTACTCCAAAGTAGTAAAGAAAAGCCTGGGAAGATGGCTAGGTTGGGAAAGTGCTTGCCACACAAGCATGAGGCCATGAGTTTGATCCTAGTGTGCACAAACCTGGGGTGGTAACATGCATTTATAATCTAATGTGAGAAGCAGAGACACCAGGATTCCTCCGGCTCACTAGCCAGTACCCCCCCTAATCAGTGAGCCTCAGGTCTCAGTGAGGACTCTGTTTCAGAAAGAATGCAAAGTAGCAGGCTCCTGCGGAATCCAAACTTGATCTCTGGCCTCTATATGTGTGTACCTGAACACACATGGGCACCTACATACACAGGCACCCAAAACACACAAAGCAGTAGTAAAGAGAAATAATTTCAACTGTGAACATAAACAGATATTAAAGTTAATAGAGTTGGCTGCTAGACCTAACAAAAACTAGTTTACAGTATATTGCACTTTATGTAGATATGAATTTGGATACCTTAGAGAAAAATATATGCTCTCGAAATATATTTGCTAAAGATACCTTGAATTTGTTTTGTTCTGAGGTAATAATTTACTAGTGTCCAAATTTCCTCTTTTTTTGTATAAAACACCAGAAATAAAAGTATGGTCTGATCTATAATATTTGTACAAGAGTTACTTCAAAAGTTCCACATGTGCCTCAGTATAGTTTTGGTTTTAATAAAAAACTTATTCTTAAAGCAAAGGGAACCCCTGTCATCCACAGTGATAAATCCCATTCAGGGGCTGTTGTTACAATGTTTACTGGAAGAACATTGTGAGTTCTGCCAATCTGTAGTCATGAATGAAATAAGAACAGTAGTATCTGGACTAGAATCCATCACAAACATTTTAAAGCTAGATAGAACTTTGAATATGTACAGTTTTCACTGTTTATTTTCACACACACACACACACACACACACACACACACACACACACACATATATATATCCTTATAATTTACATATGTGTGCACTGAAATTATGTATCCACCTCGTACTCAAAACTAAAGAATAAGTGAAATCATAAAGAATTGATTATATAATGCAGTGGTTCTCAACCTGTGGGTCATGTCCCCTTTTCAGGGGTTGTCGCATATCAGATACCCTGCATATCAGCTATTTACATTACTATTCATAACAGTAAAAAAAAATTACAGTTATAAAGTATGAAAGAAATAATTTTATGCTTAGGAGTCACCACAAGGTGAACTGTATTAAAGGACCACATCATTAGGAAGGTTGAGAGCCACTGGTACAGTGGAACTAGTAATGGGGATGACAAACAGAAAAATGATTTTATTAATAGTGCTGTATGCAGTGGTGTAGCACTCAGGTTCTCATGTATTACATATACACACACAGAAGCCCCATACACTCATATATTATGCACACATATATAATGAGATTTAAAGAATTGGCTCATGTGATTATGGAGACTGAGAAGTTCCACATTAGAAAGGAGAAAGATCGTTCAGCACCTTCCCACTTTGTGCTCATTTCTGGCAGCCAGGGTGTTGGATGGTTCCTCCTCACACAAGGAGGGAAGGTTTCATTCACTCATTCTTCCAGTTTAAATTTCAGTCTCTCCCCAAAGCTCCATTATAGACATATCCAGAAATAATGCTTAAGCACACACATGTACATCTTCCAGCACAGTCAAGTTAGCAAAAACGTGACATTTTCCAAAAAGAAAGGAATAAGAAACAGTCATTTATTCCTTTACTATTATCCTGGTGAAGTGACCATTTTGCCATTGCAGTTATCTTCTTTAAAATATTCCTTGAAGCAAAAGCATAGTTTTGGGATGTGTGTTTTAGTGAGGAAGGATTTACAGAATGAACCCATAACATTGAGCGTATGACCATCATGCTGTCTTGAGTTCTAGGAACTTTGTCTAGTAACTGCTTTTCAACTTGAATCATTTTTAGCATTTGCATTTAAAATGCCTTTTAAAGATACTAAAGTTTTAAACTCATTTTTTACAAGATAGTAGGATGACTTTTTAAACCTAGTTTTAATTTATGTGTATTTTCATCTATAGTTATATAAAGTTCTTATATTTTATTATATTCTTTATTATGCTGTAGAATATAGATATGATATAAACTGTGTTTTAATTGTGATTATTCTTTTAATTTTAATGTATTTGAGAAAACAGCTTATTCAGAAATCTTAGTCTTCATATTAAATTTATTTTTATTTCTAGGTAATATTTCCAATGCCATTTGAAACAGCCTTATTTATGACCTGAAATGATTCAATGCAGGTGGAAAAAAAAAAAACAACTGTAGAAAGAATTAGGACTAAGGTATAGGAATATTTGGCACAAGATAGAAAATAATTAGCCAGCAAGGTGACATGAAGAGCCCACAAATAAGAGCCAGTGGTATCATAGAAGCCATATAACAAGACTGCTTCAAGGAGAGTATCAAAAGATCCTAAAAATTTGTAGTGAGAAATCAATCATTGAATTTAGGACACATCCACAATATGATTTCCTATTAGCTAACTTAAGTTGCAAAGACTCAGTTTTGGGACTGTGCTTGTGCATGTGTATGTGTGTGTGTGTGTGT
>CAJQZJ010000315.1:5141995-5172747 GCA_907164525.1 Lophiomys imhausi | reverse complement strand
TGTGTGTGTGTGTGTGTGTGTGTGTGTATGCATGCATGCGTGTGTTTGTGTGTGTGTTGACTAATTTTAACTGTTCATACATCATATGAGAAGGATCTTTCAATTCAGCGTTGCCTATATCAGATTTGCCTGTGGGCATGTCTTATGGAGAAGGGCTGTCTTGATTATTAATAGACCCAGGCCATAGTAGGTGGTACTGTCCCCTGGTTTGTGGCCTCTTACTGAAAAGAGTAAGAGAGTAGATGGGTAGTTAAATTCTAAGCTCACAGGTATCATGGGTATATTTGATTCTCTCTGCTCTTGGCTGTGTATGTGATGTGGCTAGCTGCTTGAGTTGCTGCATTGCTTTCCATCAATGATGGTCTGTAATTTGGAGGTGTAAGCCATACAAAACCTTTCCTCCCATAAAGTTGTGTTTGATCATGGTTTTTTTCTCACAGCAACAGAAATGAAAGTAGTCCACATGGTTTAGGATGAGACTGTATTACATGCAGGTTGAGTTACCGCTGATTGGCCTTCATTGTTATAGTGTACTAACTTTATGCTTTCTAAGAAAAAGTGTACCCTTCTTCCCTTATTGCCATTAAGTTAGGGAACATGCGTGAAATGTGACCATTCTTTACTAGCCTCTGCTTTTCAAGTGATAGATTGGTATGCTGGACTTGTGACTGCTGTCTTACTGGTTATCAAGCTGAATCATCTAGGAACCAAAAGATTATAGGTGTGTCTCCCAAGCCTTTCCTTTATTACCAGAAGTTACTTGGGAAATCCCAGAATTCTGTTTTCTCAAGTAGAGTACCTTCCCTATACCATGAGACACCTTTATTACTGTCTGTCTCAGGAATAATTCCGTCATACCTCATATTCCATCCCAGACCTTATCAACTCAGCCTTATTGGGGAGTAGTGTCTCATACCTTTAATCCAAGCATTTAGGAGGCAGGCAGATCTCTGTGAGTTCAATGCAAGAACTGAGAGAGCCACATAGTGAGACTTTGTCTCAAAAACACCCCCTCAAAAAAAGGAACAGAACAAACCCCCAAAGCACCAATTCCTGCTTATTTTCAGGACTCAACTGAATAATTATATATACTTGGGCTTAACCCTGTATTCTTCCACTCCTCAACTACAGAGTCGTACTACTACAGTCTTACAGTCTCTCAGACTGAGACAGTACCAGAACTGGTAATATATGTAACATTTGCTTTAATGGTCTTCCATCTTATGTAATGAAAACCTGCCCTTTCCCCTAAAGAAACACACTTTCTCTAGCAGTACCCACTCTCTATCTCATATCTCTTGTATGGGATAACTATAAGCCCCTCAAGGCACCACCCCCCAACCTGAGCCTCCAACTTCTAGGTTCCACACACAGAACACTCTAACTGCCCACCTGTTCGACCCAGCCCTGGACCTACAGAGTGAAAACCCCAAGTTCTGGACTTGAAAACCCATCAGACCTCACCCTGGAAAGCTCCGATCCTCAAGAAATTCTGTATAAATCTTGCCTTCTGCCCAGTTCTCTGCTGCTTTGGGCACGCTCAGAGGCAGCCACCCTCTTGGGTTCTTCCCTCCCAGGAAATCTCTTGTGTGAGGTTTGTTGTGAGTAGTGACTTTGTGGTATTTCTTGGCTACCGACTGCCAGAATACCTTTCCCTTCAGAGTTTTAACACTTACAATAATTACCTCCTTATAATTCATTGTAAATTCCAAGATTGTGTCTGTGCCCTAAAGCTGTGTAAGAAGTCAATCCTGAGACTTCATGTTTATAGCCACAATAATTTATTATTTTTAAGAGTTCCTGTAGTTAAGAGATTAGGGAATAACTTGGCCATGATTTTCTTGCTATTATTATTTTTTCCCTGGTAATGATATACCCCATCCAATGTAATGTACTTTTCCAGAAATTCTGTATTCATTTCAATCCAGTATCAAGTAATTTTTTTCAGTCTAAATTTTCTTTATCACTCTAGAAGGGTCTGTTTACCTATTTTCAGGGAGTTAAACATACTTTTATTTCTTGCAGGGTGAGATGCATTGCAGTGCAATTATGCCTTTCATTATAAATCCATTATTTGAGGATTGGAGCATTTTATTTTTAAATATATATGTAATTCTTCATTTTATTGAAAATGCTTTTTTGTGTAATATATTCTGATTAGGTTTTCCCTTCCTGTACTCCTCCCAGTTCTTCCCTGCCTCCCTCTCACCTTGGTCCACCCCTTTCTGTCTCTAACTAGAAAACAAGCAGGCTTTTAAGGGATACATAAATAAATCATTTATTTTGTCTAAGGAAAATAAATAATGACATTATGAGGCAAGGAACTTCCAAAGATACAGTTGAGTTTGGTTTCTATTGGCCATCTTCTACTGGGCATGCAGAGTGCCCTTAAGAGTAGTTTGTTTCCCCAATGAGACTCCCTTGGAGAAAACCAAATTTTATTTGCAAGTAGCTATCAATTGGAGATTACTTCTGAGTTAGTGTCCACTTCTCCTTTCAGCTCTAGAACCTCATCTGGTGTAGAACTGTGTAAACCTTATGTGTGCTGCCTTAATTCCTATAGTTCATATATGCATGGATCCTGTTGATCGAGATGGCTTTGTTTTCTTGGTATTCCCCATCTCCTCTGGCTTTTACACTCTTTCTGCCTCTGATTCCTTTACTTGGAGTTTCCTGACCTCCAGAGGGATGGATTCGATGGAGTCATCCCATTTAGGGCTGAGTGTTCCAAGGTCTTACTCTCTGAATAATGTCTATTTGTGGATCTCCACATTTGTTCCCATCTACTGCAGGAAAAAGATTCTTTGATGATGGCTGAGCAAGGCAATGATCTCTGAGTATAACAGAATGTTGTTAGGAGCCATTTTCTTTCTCCTTTTTTAAGCATTGTGGTATTTGATTTTACCCTAGATCCCTGGGCTATCAAGTCTCAGGTTCTTGGTCAATCAAAAATTGTGTTGTATGGGATCCATCTCATGGAGTGAACTTTAAGTCAAATCAGATATTGATTGGTTACTCCTACAGAATTTGTGCTACCATTGCCCTACCATACCTTTTAAATAGGAAATCACTGTAGATCAAAGGGTGCTCCTACAGAATTTGTGCTACCATTGCCCTACCATACCTTTTAAATAGGAAATCACTGTAGATCAAAGGGTTTGTGGCTGGGTTGGTATTTATATTTCTCCTTCAGTAGCATGCAGAGTGACTTCCCCTGGGAATGGGGGCAGAGAGTAAGGAGAGGCCACAGCAGGCTACAGAGCTGCGAATGAGACTGGAGGATTGGATATGGAGGAGAGGAGGGAGAGCGAAGACTAGAACCTCAGCTACCTGCTTCACTGACCGACTTTCATTATCAGGCTTGGCATAGTAATCAGTAATGGAGACCTGAACATATCTGGCATAGTAACCATATAAAAATTATTTCATAGTGATGTAAATGTCAGGGAATGCCTGCTGAAGTTAGAGACTTCAGTCATGTTGTGATGATGAAGGGATGGAAGCTTGAGATGTGTGTGATCCACTGGAGATGTGGTGGGGTGCTGCTGCAGGTGGTCTGCTACAAGGCTGGGAAAGAGAATGGAGGAATAGATTTGGAGGAAAAGAGGGAGAGTTAAAGATCTGCAGTTAGCCTACCTGCTTCCCTTAGGGGTTGGAGGTTTATTTTTGTTTTGGAGTTTCTTCTGGTGTTTCATGTAAGAAGAATTTGTGTTGTGTTCTTGAGTAAACAAATTGACTTTCATATACTGTTTTTCAGTTGGAGAAGCTTGTTTGCTTACAGGCATTTGGTTGGGATATTAGAAGGGATTATAAAATTGCTATTTGGTTATGATTTATGAGTTGTTAAGAATGTAGTCAACTGTTTGTGGAGAATATCTCTTTAGGAGCATAGGGTTTTTTGTATGTGGTATTTCACTGAATCATTCCTGATACTGTCATCCCTCAGTTTCTGCAGTGTTACAGGCTCCTTCAGACCTATCCAAAGATGCAGATGCCTAGTTCTTCATATAAAGTAGTCTAGCATCTTCACACAACATACATAGAAGATTCCCTATGATTTTCAACATCATTCATAGATTAAATAGATAACCTCATAAATGTAGATGTTATATAAGAGCTGTTATGCCATTTTTTTTTAGAGAATAATAACATGAAAAAGTGTATCTGCCCATGTTCATTCAACACAGATAGAATGTTTTAAAAGTATGTTGCCCTTTAGTTGATATCCCTGCGGAAAAATGACAGCATCTTCAACAAATGGTGCTAGTCCAACTGGATGTCCACATATAAAAGAATGAAATTAGACCCATACTTATCACCTTGTACCAAACTTAAGTCCAAGTGGATCGAAGACCTTAACATAAGGCTGGACACACTAAATCTACTAGAAGAGAAAGTGGGGAAAACCCTTGAACTCACGGGCACAGATGACAACTTCCTGAACAGAACACCAACAGCTCAGGATCTAAGACCAACAATCAATAATTGGGACCTGATGAAAATGAAAAGCTTCTGTAAGGCAAAAGACATTGTCATTCGAACAAAATGGCAGCCTACAGATTTGGAAAAAAATCTTTACCAACCCCACATCTGACAGAGGGCTAATATACAAAATTTACAAAGAGCTCAAGAAATTAAATGCCAAGAAACCAAATATCCAATCAAAAAATGGGGAACAGAGCTAAATAGAGAATTCACAAAGGAGGAATCCCTAATGCCTGAGAGACACTTGAAGAAATGCTCAACATCCTTAATCATCAGAGAAATGCAACTCAAGACGACTCTGAGATTCCATCTCACACCTGTCAGAATGGCTAGGATCAAAAACTCAAATGACAACACATGCTGGCGAGGGTGTGGAGAAAGGGGTACCCTACCCCATTGCTTGTGGGAGTGCAGGCTTGTGCAACCACTATGGAGGTCAGTCTGGCGATATCTTAGAAAACTTGGAATAGCTGTGCCTCAGGACCCAGCCATACCACTTCTGGGTATACATCCAAATGATTCCTCACTGAATTACAAGGAAGTTTCCTCATCTATGTTCATAGCAGCCTTATTTGTAATAGCTAGAAACTGGAAACAACCCAGATGTACCTCAACCAGAGAATGGATTAAAAAACAATTTGCAGCCAAATGGATGGAACTAGAAAAGCTCATCCTGAATGAGCTAACCCAGACCCAGAATGATGCACATGGCATTAATTCACTTATAATCGGATTTTAGCCATATAGTACAGGATAACTATACTACACAAATGTACCAAAGGGAACATGAACATAGACTTTTTTTTCCTGTCAGTGAGACACTTTTTCCTAGTGGTGCTGCCTTGTAGGCCCCCAGGGTATGAGGAGGCTCTTGGCCCTCATATGACTGCTGAACTGGTGTGGGGGACTGTTATGTTGGGACACTGCACTCCAGAAGAGTGGGATAGAAGGGAAAGGGGGTAGAGGGTGGGAGGGCAGGACTGGGAGGGGTGGAAAGAGGACACTATGATGGAGATGTAACCTGAAGTAATAAATAAATAAATAAATAAATAAATAAAAGTTGGGACAGCAATAAATGTCTAGCATGTCACTAATAAATAAATAAATAAATAAATAAATAAACAAACAAACAAATAAATAAATAAATAAATAAAAGTTGGGACAGCAATAAATGTCTAGCATGTCACTAGTTGTCTCCTGAGGTTACACTAAACAGAAAGAATTTTAAGTTACTTTTGTTAAATCTTACATAAATAGTTTTTGGCAATTTGGTTAATATCAGATCTGGAGCTTAAACACGAGGTAGCTTTTGTTGAGCAAATGTATTAGATAACATGACAAATTGTCGGTTAGCAAAGTTGGAATGCGCTGTTAATGCATTCTGTCAGCACTTCATTTTGTTCACTGTTTGACTCCTTTAATGATTGATTTGCTCTCTCAATAGATTATTTATTGTAACTGGAAGAGGAAAAAATTTATTTAAATAATCCTTATTTTTCCTATCTGCAGAATATGGTCAAGAAAGTTGGGGGTTTCCAATGTGCCACTATCTGAAAGAGGCGAGGTGGTGCTGTGGCCGCAATGCAAGAATGTCGGCATGTTTGGTATGGCTGGGTTCCTAGAAACCAGAGAACTTTATCCAGATGTTACAGAATGCATTATTTTTAGCAAAGATTGTTTAACAACCATTAATGTTTTTGAACATTGCAATTTGTGAAAAACAACGATAAAGGTATTCAGTCCTTCATTTTACATGCAGCATCATAGAAATGTTTACATGTGGCTGTTTTATTTATGATATGAAATGTATCAACTACCAGATCTTAATTATGACCAAAGAATTAGTTCAGTCCTTTATACACAGCTTGATAATGTCTGTATATTTGTAAAAGTCATTTTATCTTCTAATTTTTTATAAAATAGGAAAATATTAAAATATTTGAAATAACTAATCAAAAACTTTATTTTGTTTGATTTGACTAGTGTACCTAAATTTAGCTTTTAATATTCTTTGTCCATATAACTATGTGAGTTTGCAAAAGGACAAGCTAAATATTACAGGTGAATATTTAACAACAGAAAGTTTAAATGTTGCAGCTAGTTTAGAAGAATGAATCAAGAAAACTAAACTATAGAACCAAGACCACAATTAGTTTTATAGTATTATGTTCTTAAGTATTCTGAGCATAGTGCTCTTACCACATACACACAAAAGCGAAACTACAATGAAGATATGAAATTCTTACATGTATTAATCATTTTTCTTTGTACACGTGGACATCGCAACATGTTGGTTTAGTTTACTGTGGAGTACTTTAAAAAAATAAAATATATTTGATTGAACAATCTGCTTAATGTCAAACCATTAGATAAATGAGTTCTTTCAAAGCCCATTGGTTTTATGTAATTGGTCTACTATTATGTGCATATTAGTAACTGCAGAGATTTTGTATCGTATGAATAGCTTAGAGATCTATTTATTTTCAAATAATTATTCTCTTATGTAGCACATATAATGGACTTCTCTGGAAATTTCTCTTTTTCATTTCATTTGTAAATGAAACACACTCAGAACAGTGTTAGAATAACAGTCATTCTTAGAATTTCATGATCATGGAAAGCTACTTGCCAGGCTTCTACCCTAAAGGCAAGAAATTAAAATAGACTCTTTTAGGGGAGGCAACTTGTTGTACATTTGTTCTGTAACATGGAAGCAAAGTTTTCATACAGTGAGCATTCCCCCCTTACCCCATCTGTGTGGTACGTGAAAAAGAGATATAAATGAAGGGTCAGAAAACAAGCTTTAGCTTATGATCAGTTGCTAACTAGCCACACAGTTTCAGGTAAGCTATTGGTTGTGATTATACTAATCATCTTATACATATGTAAAAATTGCATTTAACATAGTCTGTACATTACATTTTAGTTCAAAAAAATATTTGTTTCAGCTATAGCTAAAAACCTATTTATGGAAACCTATAAACCTGAAGCAAAACACAGAGATTTAAAACGTGAATAGCAAGCTTACACAAATCAATTTATGCTTTATCTACCTTACGTTTGGAATCTAATTAAAATTTAAAAACAATTTTAGTTAAATTCTTAATATTCAATAAATGTGAAAATATATCTCTAAGAAATGAAACATTTTGGAAACGCCTAGTCCATATATAAATATTATGGTAAATATTGTATGTGTTCAAAATGATTATTAAAATTGTTAGGAAATGTTTTATAAAATGTCTGAGTTCTTAAATATAAATGTAAAATCAATAACATAAAGTTGTAAAAGTGTGTTATAGTGCTCTATTAGTTACATTTCTGTCACTGTGACTGTACTATCTAACAATAACAATGAAAGAAAGCTTTATTTTGACTCACAGTTTCAGGGGGTCTCAGTTCATTGTGTCAAGGAAGGCAGAGTGAAGCATCCCAGTTCATGGCACTGAGGGCATAGTGTTCACACCACTGCACATCTGAGATCAGAACCATCGTGACCAACCAGAGACTGGGTATAACCTTCAAAAGTACACCCCTATTAACTGTCTCTCAAATGTTCTACAGCCTCCCAAAATAGCACCGGCACCAAAAAAGCAACAAAATGTGGGGATACTGTACAATTTAAGTTCTATTGCTTCTGGCCCTAGATCATATTGAAAATGTGCCTTAAATTCACATAAAATGCAGATTATGTTTTCCCCTAAAATACTCTTCAACCTACAACATCTGTTTATGTTTGCTTGCTAAAAGATGAAATTAAGAGATTGGGAGTAGCTTACTGGTAGAACACCTGCATAGTTAAGAACAAGAAACTTGGTTTAATTCCAAACACTGGAGGAAAACTAAAAAGATGAAATTACATGTCCCATAAACTACAAGATATCAAAAAGAAGTTTATAATTATATCTGTATTTGTGTCATACATAAGAGCACCTTTGGATTTGAATATCTAGCCACACTAAACATGATTCAGACTGCCATTTTTCCTGCTAATTCCTTCTACAATTCACAGCATGTAAAATCATTAATATGAATGTGTTTGTGTATATGACACTTTTCCACTATAAATTAGTCCTAATTTATACAAGGGTATGAGGTAACATTCTTTAATAATATTAATACTATTAACTATGTAAACTTACATGCTATCACTTAATCTTTTTGATTGTCACTATTGCAAATCCTTATAGAGTATATTTATAAATATCCTAAGAGTAAACATGTCAATGATCTTTGTCTTGTTTCTTTCTTCTTTAAGGCATTGGAACGGGTTGCACTTGGCCAAGGGGTAAGTGAGAGTATTTAATGTAGCTAATGAACAAGATAGTTTTTCTCTCAAGCCCTCTTTAGACGTGACCTGCTGTTGAACTTGAAACCTAGTGGATTTTAATCAGTATCACCTCTGCTTGTTCCCGCTGCACATTCAAGTGTATATATGCTCTGTGTATGTATAAAGTGAACTTTCAGAACCATATATTAAGGTTTGAGGAAAGTTTCCACGTTATGTTCTTAAACGCCTCATTTCTTCATATTATATAAACAATCTCTAAATATTTCTAATGAACGTTGTAGCTGACCATCAGGTTTTTATGGGGTTAGTACAAGCAAAGAAAGTGGAATAACATGCAATGTATTATTTAAGTGTAATCTAAAACATGTTTCATTTGGCTATTTGATAACTTTTTTCGACTTAATTCATCATTAGTTGAAATAGCTAACCAGACTTAGAAATATAAATAGAAGTTTGATATATCCCCAAATATCCATACAGTGTATTATCTTCTGCTGTGTATTCATGAAACGTAGGAATTTTAAAGATCATTTTTGATTTTTTTTTTGTTTTTCTTTTTTTTTGAGTCAGGGTTTCTCTGTGTAACAGCTTTGACTGCCCTGGTACTCGTTTTGTAGACCAGGCTAGCTTCAAACTTAACAGAAATCCGCCTGCCTCTGCCTCCTGAGTAGAGGGATTAAAGGCATTCACCACCATGCTTGCACAAAACTTTTTATATAATTATTCTTTGGACTTAAATTAAAAACAAAATTTTTTTTCAAGGAAGGTTAATTTTAACTCTATTTTTAAAATAATGATAGCAATAACAAGTATTACTCTAGGTCAGTACCTTTGGTAAGTACTTTGGTGGTAATGACAGTTGTGAGTTTTTCTTTGTTAAGTTTGCCTGTGTAAGTTGTCTCATGGTGAATGAGGGGAGAGCAACAGGTCAAATGTTTAAAGTGTATGATAAGTGCTCAGTAAGTGTCCGCTGCCATCCCCACTATGGATATAATTAACTTGAAAATAGCAGTTAAGTCTAAGAGCGTTCCAAAATAGTGTTTAAACTTCTTGTCAAGTATGCTCATAAATACTTAGGACTGTGAGTTGTATATCATTACTATGCCCTGATAGGCAGGACACAGCTGTAAGATAACAAATTGTACGATTTCAATCTCTATCTCCCATTAGATTCTTAACTTGTATATTACAACTCACTTTAGTAGTTCCGGAGGGTCTTGGGAAAGTGAGGACCCTTTTTTACTGTCCACAAGTGTGATTTTTTCTTATATTTTCCATTCAGTCTTAGGAGTTGGATATTACTTTAACCTTCCATAAGAACTCGACAAACAACAGTAGTTTAGTGATATAATCTTGCTCCTTTAACTAATGGCCAAACCCTGACTTATAGCTTATACCCTTTGCCCTAGTCCTCTGCTTCGCTGCATAATATGTATGTACAAATGTGCCCACTCTTGTTTTTCCTGGTTTGAAAACACACTGAAAAGTGTGTATTACTTGTGAAGGAAAAAAAGTCAGTTCTGAACCACATCCAATTTATTCCTAAAACAGCCAGTCACAGGCTACTCTGGAGATGTTAACTGTCTTTCCCCGCTCATCCCCTCACCCTGCCCCCATCTGTATTCACCAGGATGGATCAGCCTAGTTATTCTAAGAATGAGCCCTTGAAGGCACTTTATAATTCCCTTCACTTCTTTTAGGAAACAACTGTAAAGGTTTTCTTTGCTCAGGGTAACGGGAATGATAATTAATTTTTTCCTGTTTATTTTTCTCTGTGCATTTTATTTATGTATACTACCTTGCTTACCATGCAAGTGCATTTTGTATAGTCCGTTGTTATTTTCTTGTTCTACTCTTTATTTTTTTATAAAGTATACATTCAATTTACAAAATATCTCTTTATAATATATTTATAAATTTTATGCAGTTTTTCAAAGACAAGTTTTAACTATTCAAGAATTTAATATAAAGTAAAAAATGCCATCTACTCTAACTATGCCAGTAAAAAAATGAAGAATTTTGTAAGCAGTTTGTATCTAACAATATTTCAAACAAGAGTAGATTTACCAAAATGATTTCATGTCAGTAGGACACTATAGAATCTCCTTCCCCATTTACCAACAAGGTCAGGCTTATAACATATACTAGACCCCAAATCTCTTGTATTAATTTTGTTTCTGGGTTTCATTTATTATTCTTATACATGTATCTGCAATTTTTTTCAGCTACCTACTGAATCACTCTTCTACCGTGCTGTTCTTCAGAATATTATTAAAGATTATTATGGCATCACCAAATGGTATGAGAATTTTACTTTGTAATTTTGCTGGGGCCCAGGTAGATATTTTACCTAGGACATGAAATATCTTTGGTTCAATACCAAGCAACCAAACAACGAGTAAATAAATAAAATAGCTATCTTATATTATTAGATAAGTGGGTTTTTTAAAAATATCTGGGTGAATTTATGAAAGGTAAATTGTATTTAGTTTTTGTTTATTCTCTAGAAAAAATTTTGAAAGAGAGCATTGAATTTATTAAAGATTACTCAAGGATAATTACTCAATAATAATTCTGGGCTAGTAGCCCAGAATTGGTCCAAGCAAAGAGGAGCAAGGGTATCCCTATTCTTGAGTACATTTCACCATCTGTAACAGTGGAATAATGGTGCCCGCCTCAGTGGTTTTCTGGAAGCAAGTAACATGACCATGGAAAAAAGGCAAATGGCACAATGTCTGCTAGTCATTTGGAAGTAAGGAGATGGTGGTCCCTTCATTAATAAAAGCAGCTTGCATAGACATTGCTTGTTATATTAACATTAAAGGGCTTGGGTAATCCTTCTAGTGAAACTTTGTAACTAAAGCCAAAATTCCTATCTCGCTTGACTGTGACACACACTGATCTCAGATATCACATGAGAGTCAATCAGAAACCTAAGAACTCCACAGTTCAACTGGGCTCAAACCAAGGCACTGGGTCTGCAAATAGAAACATTTTTGAATGCAAATACCCAGGCTTCCAGACTTCCCCTGAGTGAGTTTTCAGTTGGACAGGGCATTTTGTGGCTGAACTCATGGGAAAACAGGAGGAAGATCCAATGAGGGAAACTGTAGACTGGAGACTGAAGGGTGTGCTTTCTCAATGTCAGTGAAGATTACACAGTTTCACCCTTCCATCTTCCTTCTTCCACACCCAACTTTTTGCTACCCCTTTTCTTTCATCAAGGATAATTTGTGCTGCCCAAATGTTCTCGGATGTGTGCCCTTACACTGGACTTATCAGACAGGGACCACATTAACTAACCTTTCCATTCCCAGTGGGTAACAAGTGCTAATAGTCCTCAGTTGTGGATGGAACTTTGTGCTGACTCCCCGCTGAATAGAAAAATGGCACTCGAATTTCCATTGATAAGAGTAAGAGGTACCTTATCACTAACAACATAATCTTACAGAGACCACATGGGAAGCTTGACTTCCTCCCTATCAAGCTACCAAGCATGGATTAGTTGCTCACCTTTCTCCCACCAAATGCAGTATAATAAGGAATCAGAACTTACACTATTTCTCAACAGTAATTAGATACTCCAATGGCAGAGGGGATCACTTGGGGTCATAGCAGTATCAAGAGCGAACTCCACCGAGCATGTAGAGTATCCATGGAGACTGACTGTACAGATGTTTTTAACTCTTTATTCCTAAATGCACAAACTGAAGAACACAAACAAACATGTCCATTAATAGATAATGTAGTTACAACAATCTATGATAGCTTCTATCACAGACAACTCACTGGGGAGCAAAACAGAATGAACTATTGAGATGTACAGCAAACTGGCTGAATCTCCAGAGAATTGCATTGGATGAAAAAAGCCATTTTTTAAAAGTATGTGTACTATGTGATTCTGTTTTTACACATTCTTGGGTGTAGAAGCATAAGCCAGTGAAAGAGCGGTTTTCTAGTATGCATAAGGCCATGGGGTTGGTGCCAGGTCCACAACAGGGCAGGGTGTGGGGGACGACAAGGTAGATCCATTCCAGTACATCCTTGAAATGACAAAGTTGTAGGGGTTGCAAGATACTACTGATTTCTGAGGGAAGGGAAGATAGGATGAGAAGGAGTACATGTGTTTGTAAGACGGCAAACATGTGGTCCTTAAGATAATGGAAATGCTGCCTTAGCTGTTAGTGCCAGTGTCCACTACTTTACTATCTTGAGACATGGGAAGCTATACAAAGGGTATACTTATGCCTGTTCTTTCTTACAACCTTCTGTGATCTTACACTTTATGGTAAAATGTTAAGGAAAACAAATGGGAAATAGAACATTGAAACCTAACCTTAATTATTCAGTATGTATTTATTGATAACTATATTCACTTATAAACACTCACTTAAATACTAACCTTAAGAATGACTACAATCCCTATTACCTAACCACTAAGCCTATTGATAACCATTATAACCATTTTCATAACCTTTTAGAAGGATACAGTCTCTGGGGCAGGTCCTCAGTCGTCAGGAACACAGTCTCTGGGGTAGACCCTTTAATGCACTCAGCAGTCTTTTCTGGAATATCTCAGACGTAGATCTGTCAGGGTAAATTGGCTATGGCAGCTTCACCTTAAATCAGGCTTGAGGCTTTCTTCTCTCTGAGAGACCTTAGCCATCTGTAAGGCAACTCATGTCCTTTGTATCAGCAACTCTGTCACTCTGCCTCAGTCTTTAAAGCTGGCCACAGTTCTGTTCAGGCCACTGTTTGGACAGGCCAAACCTCTGTAGGCAAAAGCTGAGCCACAGGGTTTAGTCCTTGGCCTTATGCTGTTTTGCTGAGGCTTTCTCTGCTCACCAGCTTCTTTCTGCCTCAGGGAGAGCTGGCCATCAGCCCACCAGCACTTTCTCCATCAGAGGACTCTTAGGACTCTCTAGCATGGGAGATCTCTAGCAAGAGGTCGCCTGGGCTCCATACACTTGTCCTTAAATAGTATCTCACCTTGTTCTACCTGGCTTAGCTTAATATGGGCTCTGCCCACTTAGCAACTGAGAACAATGCCAGGCCATTTCATCTGGCTTCAGCCTTGGTTTTAGTCCATAAGCTGATAAGGTAATTGCCCACAGCCAAGTTGATCTTCTTTTTCTGGATTAAGAGACTATATCAGAAACCCCTAGCTAGATATTTACTAAATCTAATTTATATTAATCTAACTCCCCTTACAGGACATACAACAATGGCACATATAAAAATTCTAGACTTAAATAATAAAATAGCACTAAATGACCAAAATTTAGAGACAAACAGGGGTCATGACTTTGAAGGAGACAGAAGAAGTACATATGGGGGCTGCTGGAGAGAGGAAAGGGAAGGGAGAAATGATGTAATTAAGTTATAATGTAAAAATAATAATGTAGGGGAATTATTGTGAAGGCCAGAAGTTCCTAAGGAAATGTTATTATAGCCAAAATAATATCTGATAGTTTTCATTTTCTTTTCAAATAATATTTAAAAAGAGCAGAAAATGTAAAATCTATAAATATTAAACAGATGATCTTAGAATGGTAGTTAGATTTTCAGAACGATGCTTCTTTATCCAGGCATCATTAAAAAGCATGTCTTTTAAGTAACACTAGAATCTTAACTAAAAAAATCAGCCATATCTAGACCTGGGCATTTGTCAAACACATCAAAATCCCAACTAATCAGGAGGCTGAGGCAAGAGTATTAAAGTTTAAGGCCAGCCTAGACCATATAGGGAAATTCTGTCCAAATGACCAAAAGAGAGAAAGAAAAATAGTATGTCTAATAGTAAGCCTAACTAAGCTAATTTAAGACATTCATGGGGAGTATAATAAAAACAAAAAAATGCAGAACTCTTAAAAATGTATGTACTAAAAAACTAAAATGCAAGCTCTCAAGGTGATTACCAGATTCCTTTTGATCCAATGTCTGTAATGACTATCCTAGAGTATGAATGTGTTAGTGCGTACACATAATTTACCAAAATGTATACAAGAGAACTGAGTACCAAATAAATATAAAACATTCATGAAGAAGAGGGAGGTGAACGTTGTCCTTGTGGTAGAAGCTTTGCACAAGGGAAAGAATCAGGTGGCAAGATGGTACAACAGAGTGTAGGAGTCTTATTTTTCTTAAATCCTTTGACAGCTTTATACATCCCTGTAATCCTGTGTTTCAGCTATTTAAGTAATTATGGATATTTACCCTTCATTGGCTTCTTATATATCCCTGCATGCCCCTTGTACACCTTCTCAACAAATTCCCCCTCCAACTTCCTAGTCCTTTTGTATATGATGACTCCTGCTTGCATGAGCGTGGATGTGGGGTTATTTACTGGCACATGGATAGCTTTCCAGGAGTGATACCACCACTGAAGAAACCAGCTCACTCCCTACCATCCCTCACTGCCATTATCTCCTGGTCTAAGACTAGGGCCTCTTGAACTCTTCCTGGAAAGGAGTCCTAGAAACAACTCATCCTTCTGAAAACTGAAGGTCTCATAGTACCCATCTTAATCCCTTGCAAAGACAATACCCCAGGTGTCTAAAAACTCCCCGCTATGCTCCATCTCTTAAGGGCCCACTGTCCCTCATATCCCTCATAATCCTGAAGGATGCCAAGCTTCCAAAAACCTGAGCTCCCAGTGCCTGAACCATCCAGACAGTAGCATGAGCTTAACCTCATTGAAATCTATATATACATTTTTGGAGTGCAAAAAAACAGAAAAAATACTATGACTTAATTCTTCTGTACTTTGTTTAGCTTTCTTTGTTAACTCAACGAACTTGTCCTCAGGCAAAAACCTGTTATAGAATACCTGCAGCATTATTTTGTAAGTTTCTCTGTGTAATTGCTTATACAGTCTTAAGATTAGAAGTCCGTGTTTTTCAATAACATTTTATTATATTATGGTTTTGGTTTAGCACTCAATACACTTAAAAGTCAATAATTTATAGAAATTCCTTTATTTCATAATTACTCCTTATCTGGAAATTTCCTGAGGAAATAAAGCACCAAAGAAGGATTTTCACAAGGTAAAAAACTCTCGTATAGCACTTGAAAAGAAGTCAGGAAAATCCAGTGTACACAGTTCATTCACATCAAATCCTTATTTTCTGCAGTATTGAGGATAACCCCAACATGCTAGGCAAACATTTTAACTACTGAACTACATTGTCACTGCCTTATCCATGTTATTCTCTTCTGTAATGAGAGCCATACCCAACTACATAAGAAATGAATAATTTTTTCTATAGTAATTATAAGTTACCAAGTTAAATCTTTTTTTTTTAGTCTGACCAAATAGTAAAATAAAAATCCAGATCTTTAAAACTTTCTCACAAAATACAGCAGATCCTTTTAATCTACAGTGTGTAGTCAAGTTAAAAATTAAAAGGAGTATCTTTAAACTGAAATGTGATTTCGAGATTTTGCAAAGGTAGATCTCTTAAATGATGTCTGAAATCTCCAGTGCATATTAGCATGTAAAAGGTTCTAGGAAGTTCATGGCACCCTTATAGTGCTGGAGAAACTGAGCTCTTGTGCATTCTGTTCTTCATGTGCTTGTTTTCACCTGCTTCGTGCTCATCTGTCTCATCAGGTCCTCAAAGCCCACACAGCTGTTGGTGAAAGAGCACTGTGTCCGCTGCCATGCATCATTGTATTTCTGGAAACACGTGGGTAGTGTTGGATTGCTTTGAGTAGAATTTCAATTAGATCTAGTGTATTCACTTTCATTAAAAGTAAGATTCCAGTTCCTCTTTAGCATACTCACTGGGCTTTATAGTCACATAGGGCCCTGTTTTAATGTGCCCATAATTTCCTCTCACTTTTCTTTCAGACAATCATTACATTTTTCTAATTTATTGAAAATATTTGATAACTCTTCACCTTTATATACCCAAACTAAAAGATATGCATTGTCACATTCAAGGCCACTTCTAGTCTGCCACAAATATCCCTTCCACTTAATACATTCCTTGCTGTCCGAGCAGCTGCCCATGCTCCATGGCTGTACTAGATTATTGCATTTTTTACGTCATTAGTTTTGTGCCTCCTGTGCTCTTTGGAACTTGTTTATCTGCCTTGGATATTCTCTCACCCATTTATGCCACTTCTTTCCCCAGAACTTGTAGCAGATGAAATCCTTAGTGTCCTTTAAACTCCACACAGGAGTTTTTTTTTTCCCTTTTCCTTTTTTTTTTAACCCCCATTTCTCCCATAGTTCTTAATCTGTAATTAATATCTTCAATTGATGTTCATAGTAAAATAATTTGTCCTTCTTTCTGCTCATCAACTACCTCTTGAACTCCTTAATAGCCACAGTTATGTTAATTGAAAAGTTCTCTTTAGAACACATCTTTCCCGTGTTGATCATCTCCCAATTCACTTGTGGTCTTACATGCTTCCTTTCCTTTAGAAGGAAAGAAAGAAGGAAAGGAAAGAGGGAGGGAGGGAGGAAGCTAGGAAGCTAGGAAGGAAGGAAGGAAGGAAGGAAGGAAGGAAGGAAGGAAGGAAGGAAGGAAGGAAGGAAGGAAGGAAAAATTAAAAGTGATGTTACTACTTTTCTACTTCCCTTGAATATATTCTGCTCTGTTTTACTTCCCTCACTGAAGCAAGGAGCCTTAATACGTTGCTGAACACCACAGTAATTTCTCAGGTCTTACCTTTCTTTGCCTGGAGTCTGTATTGCCCACAGTTTACTGCTATGTGTTGAAACATACTTCTCTCCTATTCTAGTTAAACACTGATTCCATTGATGTTTCTTGAAAATGCTTGAATAACTAGGGCTTAGCATCCTGTATTGCCTGGCTGGAGTGCTCCCTGCAGACACTTGTGTGGCTCTCATGCACTTCGT
The DNA here is from genome assembly GCA_907164525.1 of Lophiomys imhausi. NCBI lineage: Eukaryota > Metazoa > Chordata > Mammalia > Rodentia > Muridae > Lophiomys > Lophiomys imhausi. The sequence goes on along the minus strand of CAJQZJ010000315.1, from coordinate 5,155,102 downwards.
TCAGTTCACTAAGAGTCATCATTTGCAGAGTATCTGCCAATCGCCCTCCCTTGCTCCTCACTTTCCTCTGCTTTGCTTTCTCTCCCCAGTTTCTTATTGTTGTCACCATTACACTTATATTGTTGATCATCTCGTAATTCCTACGATTGTTGTTTTCTTGGATTTCTTCAGTGCAAGTGGTGGGGCCTGATAACCTGCTTTCAGAGTATTTTTAAAAGCTTTTGGAAAAGGATAAATCACATTTTGATTAGTGTATGTTCATGTCCTCCAAATTGTTGTTCCAAAGTGCTTTATGAAACTCTGAAAAACAACAAATCACAAAAAGAGTCATTCTGACTCTTTGAGTACCTCCATTGGTATTTAAGTCCATATTTGGCTATCCAGAAGCCAGAGGGATTGACAACAACAAAATAAAGTTCTTGTGAGTTTTTTAATGTTATAAACATTTGTGAAAAACTGTAAGATACTAATATTTTTACTAAACAACTGTTTACATTAATATTTTCTGTTAGCTATAGTAAATACAGGCATGTTTTAAATTTTGGAAATTTTGTGCAACATTTTTCATTGGCTGACTGGTCTTTGCTATCCTTTATAGTTTTATGTGTGACAGAATTTCACCTGTTTAGAAGTATGAAAGTATTATTGACAGTTTCTTCTGGATATTATTTCCCTGTATATCATAAAATGCTCATGAAAAATATTCTATAATACTTTAAATGACATACCAAGGAAATATTACTTAGATTTGTGTAATTTAAATGCTCATAGGAATCAACTCTTCTCTATCTTTTGTTCATGTGACATATAGCATATAGTAAATAATTTGGGGATCTGTATTAGAGGACAGGGTTATATTTTTGTTATTCTTTGCTTGTTTGTGTTTTCCTTTTTCACAGATGAAAAATTGAACGTGTGTGTGTGTGTGTGTGTGTGTGTGTGTGTGTGTGTGTATTTGTGTCTGTGTTGATGTATATACCCTTGTGTGTGCACATGTCCATACTGGCGCGCTTGCAGGCAAACAGTTAATGTCTGGTCCTTCCTTGATCACTCTGCTTTGAGATGGGTTCTTTCACTAAACTTGAAGTTGTTCATGATTTGGCCCTTGAGCTCCAGAGATCCACCTGTCTCCCATCTCTCTAGCTTTCCAGGGCTGGGATTAAAGGCACAAGCCACTGTGTCTTGATTTTTACCTCAGGTCTAGGGATCTGAACCAGGATCTCATGCTTGAACACCAGGTACTAACCAACTGAGCATCTACACAATCACTTAAACATTTTGTTTTTTCCAGCATGCAGTTTTTAAAGAAATTATTACATTTTTGTTTGATTCAGAGTTTGGGGGATGTTATGTATGTATCATGCCAACTCTGTACAGGTCAGAGGACAGCTTGTGAGGGGCAGTTCTTTTCTTCTACCACGTGGGACCTGGGTACAGATCAGGTCATGAGACTTGGAGGCATGTGTTTTTACTTGTTGAGCCACCTCACCAGTCCCCTTGAACATTTTTATATGTTGAAAATAAAGAGCTTGTGAGTAGAAATTTTCAAAAAGGGTTGGAGAGGTGAGTCAGTGATTAAGAGCACTTGCTATTCTTCCGGAGGACCAGAGGCAATTCACAGCACCCATGTTGGGCTGTGAAAATAATTTGTAAATTTTCACTCTAAGGGAGTTTACATCTCCTTCTGCCTGTCTTGCGCACGCACACACACACACCAAACACACACCACACGCATACATACATACCATACACACAAATATACACACATACCACACACCCCAAACACACATGCATACGTACATACCAAACATGCAAACATACACACACCACACATACACACAAAACACATACCACACCACACACACACAAACACAAATAATAAATCTAAACAAAAAAGTTTCAAAGATATAGAAAAGAAGGAAAAAGATGGAAATCTTTACTCTTATTTATTTTTTGATAGAAAATGCTACCTAAATAATGAATATTAGATTTTGATTTTATTGAAATATTCCTACATAAATTAAGGCAGTGAATATGTGATGTTAGTAGTAAATTTGTTCAAGCAGATTATAAGTACATCTTGTTTCATAATGAAAAATGAGGTTAGCAGTTTATATTTAAAGCTCTTATATTTTGAAATTATCTAGGAAGGTTCTATAGTTATAATGGTGATTATAAAACTAGAGAGTACAGACTAGTTATAGCAAGTTCTCACAAAATGACTGACATTATGGGAAAACATAATACATCCATATTCTATATGTGTATATCCTTATTCTCCTCATTTATTTTCTGTAATTTACGGCTTGGTGGTCTCAGCCCTACCTCTTTTTCTTATGTTAACCAACAAAATTCAGTATTTATCCTTACCACTGTAGATGCTTCTAAATACTGGTGGATAGATCTTCTTTTCTTGCAGCTACAAAAGAATGGGCCATATTCTGCATCAGAAATTCTCATAATTCCTCTTCCTCAAGTGTGACGAGAGTTGCATAGCTATTCTTTAAAGACATAGGCAGAGGAAGGTGTCCTGAAGTATGCCTACCTCATTTACCTAGAGCTCAGAGGTGACCATTCTTCATTTGCAGCTTAGAAAAACAAAGCATGAATTCTATCCTTGCTCTGCTGGATGCAACATTAGCTAGGAGTTACTAACTGAAGTGGTAAACACAGGAAGCTTACTAAACCCCACCACACTTTTTCTGAATGGCTTAAGTAGTAAGACATAGGCACATGCGACTGTTGATGGTGAAGTGAGTTAGGAAAATGTATTCTTTCGTTTTCACTTTCCATTTAATAATCTCACCATGAACGTGTTTATTCTCGTTTGTATAATTAGGCTTGCTTTGTTTTTATCCAAGTACACTAAATAGACCTTTTTAGTAATACATCTTCCTGCTATTGTGGAACATGGTTTGCTTTGGTAAAATATTATTTGATTAATGATTGGATCCACTATTGGGATCCTGCCATATATTCCTACTAAGCTAGGTATGGTCATGAACAATACAGTAGCACTTTTTCTTCAGCTGCTTTGAGTAGTGATATAATTTTAAATGTCATACCTTTGATATAGTTGTGAATGAATACTCATTTGTGAAATGCTAGTGTATAACTTTTAATGAGCTCAAAACTTGGAATTAAAAAAGCAAAAAGAAAGAAAGAATAAAATTATAATACTCTCCCTTTGGAAATCCTTCTAGCTTAGAATATCAAGGAAAGGATAATCAGAAAATAAGAATGTATGAAAGAAATGTTTTATGTCAGGATTCCAGGTTCATCTGGAGTGCCAAAGAAGACATTGTTAAGGAAGCAGTGTTGAGGTAGGTCTTGAAGGAAGTTTGAGCTTCCAAGGATAAGGCTTGATGAATATTCCAAGAATAGTGTTTGTAGTTAAAAGAAAGTATACTCAAAAAGCTGTAAAAATGGCAGTGTTGCTGAGGAGATAGTGTTAAAATAGTGTTGGAAAGCTCATTGAGAACCATGTAGCAGGCTTATTCACTCACTGAGGAGATCACATCTTACTCTTAAGACTCAAGATTCATGAGACACTCTGGAAAATTTAAAAATCAAGAGTGACCCATCCAGTCATCTTTCTAGACCCATTTGGCTTATAGTTTCTTCCTGTTATTGCTACGGATAAATAATAATACAGATAAACAAAAGATTCCAAATTTCTTATGCAAGAAACAATTGTAAAATGTACTAAAAATTGTCTTAGCAGTAATTGTGCTGTGAGTATTTGGTGCAATAAAGGCATGAAATTAAAATTGAAAGCCTAAAATATAAAATCTAGGAATCAAACCAGTCCACCTATATTTATGTTCTGATGTTAGCCTGAGTGGCATCTAATTCTGGTTCTTCTGGTGTTACTTAACCAACTACTAGCAGAGAGAGAATTAGTTGGTTTTCTTTAAGATGTTAGCCTCTGGTGGGTTGACCGCAAGCCAGCGGAAGTCCATATATCCAAGAATATGTGGGAAGCAAAAGTTGGACTTAATGAGTTGAAAAAAAGTTTGGTTGGGGAATGGGGATGTTTCTGGGAGGAGTTGGGGAGGAGTGAATAGAATCAAAACATGTATGAACTTCTCAAAGATGGGAAAATTAAATAAATTGTTTAAAAGATTATCTAACAGACATGAATACATACTGAATATAAACATGTTAATAAAATATTTTCAAAGGTTAAAAATATTTCAGGAGCTTAGGGGATAGTTCATTGGGTAAAATGCTTCCTGCACAAGTCTTAGGACCTGAGTTGGGATCTCATGCACCCACATAAACCACGCCTATAATATAAGTAGGTTGCCTCTCCTTGAGTTGTTGGCGAATGAGGTACCATAACCCATCTGCCCCCAAAAGTTACATTTTTTTGTAACTTTCATTTTTTGTAACATTTATTGTACATTTTATTGCCATTCATTTGGTTACCTTCCAGACCTTGATAGAAAAATCCTATTTTTTAAAGACATCACATACTTGAGTTGTAGGATAGGAAGAAATCAAGTTGCTACTCACCTGGAAGCTCTATCCTCACTGGCTACTTTTTATGGTTCTGGAAAGTATGAATGCTAATGGAGAAGAAAAATCATCAAAAGTTTTATTCAGTTGTGGACATTGGAAACTATGATAACAACTGGGATGGCAAGATATGTCCACTGATGTAGTAGTGGCAGAGATATTATAGGACTAACCAACAGCATTCTGGCTGAAATTAAAGCCTATGCTACAAGATGCAATTCATACCTAGTGTTGTTACTTAGGCCAAAATCCCATAACTGGCTAGGTCATAGATGCCAGGGGACAACCTAATACTATTATTCTGCTAAGTGGACATAGCAATACACTTCCCCGCTATGTTCTTATATTTATACCCATAGATTAGTACCTTTCTCAGCCCTCATCAGAGAATTGCAATAGACGGTGATTAATATGGAGATCTACAACTAATTAAGGTGCAGAGAATAAGAGAATATGGGGGTCCTTAGCTTTAAATGAGACATCTATCTCATACCTTTTCACTTTTTCAAAAGAGATGGTGAAAAAATTATAAAAGTCAGGGCCAGTGGACTTCTGTAGTAAAGTTGTATTTGCCAGACATGACAGTGTCATTGAACACATAAAGTTATGACTGCATGCATAATGCATCAAACCAGCCAATTCACAAACATGAATGAGAGAGGGGTCATACATTCTCACCCCTAGCTCAAGAGTTATTTGCAGTTGATATATGGTAGGTGAAAGAACCAGCTTTTATAAAACCCCTGAGAGGCTACCCATGTTCCAGTAGATGGTCCTATACCCATGCACATATACACAGCACTTAGTGGACTTGATAGCTTTACTCAAAATAGCACATGAAGTAGGGAATAAAAGGTGATAGGGGCTTAAGGGAGGATAGGAGCTGGGATTAGGGAGAAATAAGCATGGATTTGACCAAAGTATCATATGCATGTGTCCATATATAAACGTCTTAAACAATAATTTTAAAAAGAATTCAGGAAGTATTTGGAATTACAATTATATGACATGTAAGTGAAATTGAGCCTGCTGTCTTGAAGTATAGCTGAAGAAATGTAAGATACATTGCAAAGGTAGAAAGATAGAATATAATGTCTAATCATGGGTTTAAAATTTTGTCACAGGTAAATCCTTTATCAATTTTGATAACATGTAGGTATATTATTTTTTTTATGCCTCTGATTTTCACATCATGCTTAAGTTGTAGCCAAAATTGAGAGATGTGATAATCTATCATAGTATTATTTAAGTTGAAAACTATTTCATGAGACTTTATGTAAATTGTAGTGAAAATCTGCAAGAAATAAATGATAGTCAAACCCCAGCTGGCTGTTAGTGCTTGGTAGTTCTCTTGGAATAGATGCTGAAGTATTGCCCCTGGTAGAATCTGTTGCAATGAAACGTGCAACAAAATGTCAAGCCAATAAAAGTCAAATGTGTTTTGAGCACAGTGGAAACTTTTGAGGAACTATTGCTTGTTAAACTGAGATTTTTTATAGTATAAGTTTGAAATGTCTCTTACATAGTATTGTGTGCAGAATATTATCTACCATGCTTGTGTGTTCCAGGAATTCTCAGAAGCAGATCCTGATATGTCACTTACAAATGTCACAGAAGTATTACTTCATTTTTATCACATCTGGATTTTGTGCCATATATATGGAAGTTATTTTAAAATATTCTGTGTTGAAATTTAAAACTATCTATACCTTAAATTGGAAAAACTAAAAAGATACTCACTTTTGTTTTGCAGTGATCGGCACGTTGGTAAAATCTATTCCAAATGTTCTTCCTTTCTGGATTATGTCAGAATGTCTCTAAAGAAGCTTGAATTAGATGAGTCCAAGGTCAGTGTATTTTATTTTATTTTCACAAAATACAAGAAGTAGTGTTGAAGTAGTACAAGCAGTGCAAGAAGTAGCAGACTGAGGCAATCAAAATCATTTGCTTTCTACTTTTCTTCCTCCTATAAAAAGACTAAATATTGAAATTAACCCTCTATTACCTTTATTCCAATTTACCTTCCTTGTCAAATATATAGAAAGTTTATTATTGTGTATCACCAAAGAGCCTCCTTTAGGATTTTTTTGTTTTTGGTTTTGTTTTGTTTTTTTTTTTTTTTTTTTTGGTTAAAAGAATGCGTGATTTCACTAAATAAAATAGGGTTAAAAAACAAAACATTGTAAAGGGAGATTAGAATTAAACAAAAAATGATTAATTTTAAAATCATTCAATGTAGTTTATGGCTAATTATAACTTTCAATATTAAGTTAAGAGTGTTTATAAGTATGAGCATTCTGTTAAGTTGTAAGTGAATAACAAAGTTAGCTCTGAGCTAACATTGTTGAAAGTAAATAATAAACTAGTTGACTGAATATAATTCAAGGTATATATTCACTAAAAAATTAAATTGAACTACTGTTATTCTGGCATATTAAATTGAATATAAATTGGAAAGTAATAATATATCTCTCAGTTTCTTTTTTCTGGCCGATGTGATAAAATGCCCCAACAAAAGCTTTAGAGAAAAAAGGTTTATTTTAGCTCACAACTCTGTTTCATCCTTCCCTAACAGGGAAATCACAATGGTAGGAGTTTGAGGGAGTTGATGATATCATATCCATATTAAAGTACAGATAATTGCAAACATATCAGCTCGCTTTACCCCCAATTACATAGTTCAGCATCCCCCTAATAGGGAGTAGTGCTACCCACAGTGAATGGGTCTTTCCACATTGATTTTTTTATATAATCAATATAATCCACCATAGACATGCCCATGTACCATCATAATGTAGACATCCTACATTAAGATTCTTCCCATGATTCTAGATTATCCCCAGTTGATAATTAAAACTAACCATCACAATGTGAAATTACTCTTTTGTAAGAGACAACTTACATAGACATAATTATATTGCACCAAAAGTAAAGGGTATGATTGTCTACTGAATTGGTTGTCATTGTGGTACTTGTTTATTTATTTCTTAAACTAGCTAGACTAGTAGTACTTTTGTTGTTGTTATCAAATGGTTAAAAAAGAGCCGGAGGATTTAGGAATAAATAAATGAGAAGATACATGTGAAACTCACCCAGTATTTATACATAATTGCTGACTGCATAAGACTATTTACTATTTAGCTGTATTTATGCAATATTAGTTAAGATATAATTGATATAATTCTCATGAATCTTTTACTTAATAAAACAAAGCCTCTTTTACTTTTGTGTGAATGCTTCCGCATGGTCACAATGACTTACTCAAACTGAGAACGTACTACCCTTTTCCAAAAGCAACACACAAAAATCAAAATTCAGGAGTATTATTTATCCTATCTATTGTCTTTGTCTTCTCAGGTTTATTATTGTTAACCGTAACCACAGAAAAGTTCTTTCATACATCTACATTCATTACTATATAATGAATACAACATTATGATTAATATTTAATAAGCACTCAACATGCAATATATGCTATGGTAAGGATATTACACTGTTTCATTTATTCTTCACAAAAACATGTACAATAGACTACTGAAGTCATAAGCCAAACCATTGATTCCTGCACACTGGAAAGATACAGGAGACTGTACACATAGGAGCAAACTCTGAAGTATAAGTTTGGTGGGAAACAAGAACCACAGTAAGAAAACCTGCCAACTTATCAGAGACACAGTGTGGACAGTTCTGAGAATGAAAATCTTGAGGTATACAGATAATTATCAGGAGTTCGCACTCTTTTGGGATGTTTGCCTCTGAATATAATCCAGTGAAAAGGCCCCTCATTCTTGAGGCAAAGGAAGTGAAAGAATAACCATTTTTAAATAAGTAAGTGCATTCTATTCTTACCAAGACCTGCTTCTGAAGAGTCAGTATTTAATCAGAACAGGACTATTAGAATTTTATCCACACCTAACTGAAGAGAAGGGAAGGATTCAACATTACTCAGTTCTATCAATTCTGTCCCACCCAAGAAGGCATGAAGATACTGAGAACTGCTGGTGAATTTCATAGTCCAGAAACAGGTTCAGTGACAGACAGATCCAAGCATAAGAGTAAGAAATAATTCTTACCACCACACTATTAATGACATATTTATATCAGCACTTTTTATATAGTATATAATTTTTGAATACCAGAAATTTACACGACATACTGAAGACAATAAACAGTGTGAAGAGATGGAAGTCATCACATCAAGATATGACAAGGCAGTAGAAATGTTACTCTGCAATTTCAAATACAGCAATATACTAAAAGTTTGAATTAATAAATTGGACATCAGACAAGAGCAGATAGACAGTGTAAACAAAGAGATTTTGGACAATCTCAGATAAAATTTTAAAAAGATATTAGAAATAGTTAAAAATACTGTACCCAGCAAGAAAGATTATAAAAGCCAGATGTGGTAGATGCCTCCAAGGAAACACAACAGTACTGATGCACACAGGAACTCGCAAAGACTGTGATGCACACAGGAACTCACAAAGACTGTGATGCACACAGGAACTCACAAAGACTGTGATGCACACAGGAACTCGCAAAGACTGTGAAAGTTTACACAAGAGCTGCACAGGTCCCAGCTAAAAAAATTCCAGCACTGGGAAGGAGGAGGAGTGGACTCAAAGTCCCACGTCTAACCAAGAAGCTATTTGCAGTAGATACTCGCTGGGAAAGGGAAAACCTCTCCAGTGGATTGTGTACCACTTCTTCAGCAGACAGCATGCTTAGGAGTAGTTGGTCAGCATAAAACAGACTCTATGGGTTTTTGTTTTTTGAGGGGGAGAGGAGATTGTTTTCTGCTGTTTGTGTTTCATGGTGTGTGTGTTTGTGTGTTGGGGGGGGTGGCCTTTTGTCTCATTTGGTTTTTGTTTTTGTCTTACTAGTTTTTGTTTTGATTTTCATTGTTTTGTTTCTGTTTTGGAGAGAAAAAGAGAAAGATAACATTAAGTGTTAGGTGGTAGCAAAGAAGGGAGGATCTGGAAGGAGAAGTGAAATATACAGTCAAAATCTATTGCATGGAAAAAAAGAAATATTCCTGAATAAATGAGTGAATAAATAAATAAAAATTATTATAAGCACAAGGAAGACATTTTTGAAACTTACTAGTATACTTAGCCCAGCAGAGGAAAGAACCTCAGAGGTTGAGGATATGTGAATAGCAATCTCATAAAACTGTAAAACAGAAAACAAAGGCGGGGGTGGGGGAGAATCTAAGGACTGGAAAAACTACTACATACTGTAGTTTTATCAGAATGAAGAAAATAAAACAGAAGAAATACTTGAGTTGCTAATGATGGAAATGACTCCCATTGGCTAGTTACCAAACCACAGATCGAGAAAGCAGAGACCACCAAGCAAGACAAGTAACAAAAAGCTATATTGAGACAGATACCTTCAATCAACAGAAAATCATACCTAAAGAAACAGAAAGAAGATAAAGGTGTTCTTATATTTTACCTATAGGCAAACAAAGATGAGAATTCCATCTAAATTCTGAGAAACCACACAAACAGTAAGAAAGGAAAGGAGATATTTTAAATGTTGAGAGAAGGGGCATTGACATACAATTCTTTAGGCTGTGAAATTATTGTACAAAAAAAGAAACATTTTTCAAAGTAATAAAAATTTTAAGGAAGTTACAGACTTCATGTGGAATCTACTTGAACTTGAACTGGGTTCAACATTCAAATATTATTTAATGTGGTGCAGCAGCATTTGTAACAATATAAAAAGCAAAATCCATGATCATGTGGGTGTATACTTTTTCTAAAAACAATCATGTGAACCTTGATGGTAAAAAGCTCCAAAAATCCTATTTACAACACTGAATTTAATGTTAGAAACACAAATTTTTCTCAGTAAGATGAGAAACAAGTTTTTTTTCCTTCATGCTTTTCAGCATCATACTATAATTTTGACTAGTTTAGTAAGAGAAGAAAAGGAAGTGAATGATATTCTGACTGGAAAGAAAGAAAACTATTCTTGTTCAAGATGGCATAATAATGTTCATTTAAAAATCTAATGAAATAATGAGCAATTAAAATAATAAAATTATACAAGGTAGGATATAAAGACAATATACAGAAAGTTATTTTCCTCTATACCCACAATGAACCAGTTGAATTTGAAATTAAGATACATCAGCATTTAGATGAATGCTTTCTCCCGAAGTGAAATACATAGATTTTTCTAATAGAATTCAAGCAAAATGTCTCTAAAGTACAAAACTGAGAATAAGTAAGTGGAGCTATGATAGTCCATGTTCATGGATAGGAAAATGTGCTAGTCTCAAGATGTCTGTGCTTCCCAACCTGTATCTGTGTTTCAGTACAATCTCAGTCAATATTTCAGGAAGTACTTTTGTAGAAATAGAAACTGTTTCTACATCTTCTACAGAAAGACAAGAAGAATCAAGAAAGCTAACAATATTAAGTGAAAAGAAGGCTTATGAATTATTACTAGGTAGCATTAACCTATACTGTAAAGACAGGTTGGTATTTGCAGACTACTGGACAAATGGATCAAGGAACAGAATTGAGAGCCCAGAAATAGACCCACGCAAATGCAACCAGTGGTCTTTGGCAAAGTGACAAAAGCAGTAGAGTAGAGCAAAGAACCTCTGTTTACCACATGGTGTTCTGACAGCAGGACACACACAAGTAGATAAGTGAATCTAGAAACAAACTTTACACCTTTCCCAAACCCTAAATGAATCACATATGTAAATGTAAAGTATAAGTCTATGATACTTACAGAAGATAGTGGGAGAATCTGTATTTTGGTGTAATGATGATTCTTTGTGTAGAACAGCAGAGTCACATTTCATGAAAATTACCCGAACCCATAACAGGTGTACTATGGGGACGGATCCTTATGTAAAGTTCAGGCCTGGGCAACAGTGATGGACAGATGCCTGTAGCAAATGCATTGTTCTTATTACACTGCTAATGTGGGAATCTGCTTGTGTGCAACCATGCACATTAAAGGTGTTCTGAACTTTCCTAAAAGAAAGTTTCAGAATGGAAAGCACTCATGGTAGTATTCCATTATTCAAAACTAATTTAGAAAGAGTCTCAGGAAAAGACCAGTATCACTGAATCAAAGGATTGCCTTAGTGATTTCTTACTTGTAATTAGCTAATAAGGATATTAGCAAAGACCTATTGATTTTCTATTATAATCACTTGATTCATTTTGTTTTGTGTTTTAAACATAAAGTGATTTGAGGAAAAACAAAAGTGTAAGCTGGAATACATTGGGAAAGAGGAAGACCAACAAATATGTTAGGGTATAAAATAATGGTGTACATGGGAAAAGAATCAAATTGATAAAAATGTATCTGAGAGTGGAATGTTGTCTTAAATTTAAGCAAGGGTTTTTAAAACTACTATCTTTTAGGCCAGAGTGTTTGGAAACAGGAAAAGTTGATAAAACCAAAGTTATATTTCTGATTTATATAAATATTTCATTTTACCTGCAGACCATGAAATTGAAGTATTAAAATTGAAGTTTTCACCATAACACAAGAGATATTTGTATATAAGTTTATTTCAAAAGGAAAATTTCACAGGAAACCCTAAATGCTGTGTGAAATTTTAATTTTTAAATTTACCAAAAGGGTTAAAAGTGCTTTGAGTAATTCACAATTACTTATTAGTGATGTTTCTGTGCAACTGAATGGTTGCAAATGTCCTGATGTGCACTTAACAGTGTAGGCAACTAAATTACCTAGAAAACTCCCTACACTCTGCTTACGTTCTAGTCACAAGAAATCATATTAATACATGAAAGGAAACCAAAGATCCCTAGACATCTGTTTCCAAAGGATACCAAAGGTACATATGCTGGGTTCACAGTGGCTCTCACAAAGCTTGAAGGGCTTCTTCGTGAGTCTGTAGTCAGTTGTGAAAGTCAGCAGTGAACTTTGCTCTGAGAACCATTTTCAGTAGAGTAGATACATAATTTGTAGTGAGAGGCTGGTCTATGCACTCAAGTAGCATCTCTGGCCTCTGTCCACTAGATGTCAGCAATTGTGCAATGATAAAAAATTTGGCACTTGCCAAATTTGTCCCTAGTTAAGAGCCATTGATATTTTGAGGGTTTTTTTTTTCCTTTATGATTCCATCTGCAGCCACCTAACAGTCCCATTATGTGTCTATGTTTTAAACTGACATTTACCATCAACAAGTATGGGAAAGGAAAGGGCACTATGCAATTATTATAGTTCATGTTTTATATATATATATATATATATATATATATTATGCTTGAAGACTTATTATTCAAGATGATTTCTTCTTTGATCTTTCATTTTGGATAGGTGTAATAATCTTGGAATGATGTTAATTTATCTGCTTCATAAAGTATAGTTAATTTTAAAAGCATATTTACCATTCTCCAAGAAAGTTAAGCGTAAATGTGTACCCCTGAAAACAATAAATTGTGGCACAATGTCAGCTGCTTTTTGGCAAATAGCAAGATTCTCTTCTTTCTGGAGGCTGAATAGTATTTCACTGTCTGTCTGTCTCTCTCTCACTGTGTGTGTGTGTGTGTGTGTGTGTGTGTGTGTGTGTGTGTGTGTGTG
>CAJQZJ010000315.1:5122802-5141985 GCA_907164525.1 Lophiomys imhausi | reverse complement strand
GTGTGTGTGTGTGTGTGTGTGTGTGTGTGTGTGTGTGTGTGTGTGTGACAGAAAGAGAGAGAGACAGAGACATGATCAGATAGATATTTTTCTAAGGTGGTAATTTCATTTCTTTTGGATATATGCCCAGAAGGAATGTGGAGTCTCACATCTTAATAATTAAATTCCAGATATGAAAGAAGAGAAGGAAGAAGGAGGAATAACACCTGTAGTTTACCTTTCATGTTTTTTAAAAATCAAAACATCTATTTTACTTCCCTTAAAATTCAAATTTCCAAAGACTAATTGTGTACATAATTTCATGATTTTTATATATATATATATATATATATAAAATTCTACCGTCTCAGTTCCTGCAGAGGAGTACAGTGTCAAGAATCTTCTGGGAAACAGCATGGTACCTTTCTCAGTCAGCCTAAGAATGCCGTGGTGGCCACTTGAAACTCTACGCCACTGACTTTATCTCTCTATGCTTGATTGACAGGATTTAAGAAATTAGCCTTATATCCAGAGCCATACCTCTTTTAATGTTTTTTTTTTCCTCTTTTTATTTCTTTTGGTGATTTATACAAAGAATGATTTTTGTTTTATTTTTTAGAATATATTTGTTGTACAAGCTGATTTTAATAATGGTACTTTTTGTTCAATCTGTTATTCACTTCCTGTCACTACCCTCTCTTGTACTCCTTCCTGTTTAGACTCCTTCTTCTTCTCAAATAACCCCTTTTAATTTTTTTGTCTCATCTATGTTATGTGCCTATGTGGTGTTTGTGTGTCTTGGTATGTCTGTTAACTATGTTTCACATCTGAGAAAAAGTATATGATATTTGTATTTATGTGTCTAGCTTATTTCACTTGTGATGACCAGTTCTGTTCATTTTTTTTTGAGAATGACATAATTTCATTCTCCTTCATGTCTGAATAAAACTCCATTATATCTATATGCCACATTTTATCTATTTGTGTATTGATGAAAACTTAAGTTTATTCTATAACTCAGTTATTGTGAATTATGTTCCAGTAATCATAACTTACATTCCTACAAGTGGTGTAGCTGGATCATATGGTAGTTCTGCTTTTAGTTCTAGACACTACTTTTAGAACTATATTATTTCCTGTATATATTTGCCATCTATATCCTTTTTTAATATGAAGTAGAGTCCTGCTTCTCTTAACCTCTTTAGTCTGTGTGATATATTACACCTATTGATTTATATATGTTAAATCTTGCTTGTTTCCCTCAAATTAAACAAACTTAATTATAGTGTGATTTTTATAATGTATTGTTAAATTGAGTTTGCAAGTATTTTTTTTGTTAAATATTACTTCAGGTAACATCTCCATCGCAGTGTCCTCTTTCCACCCCTCCCAGTCCTGCCCTGCCACCCTCTACCCCACAAGTATTTTACTAAGAGTTTTTACATCTATATGTGTTTTCGTTTGTATTTAATTCTAAGTATTTTTTTGTTTCCTCCTTGATTTCTTCAGTGACCACCCCCACCCCATCATTTAGGAGTATATTGATTGATTTCCATGTGTTTGTTGAGTTTGTGTAGTTTCTATTACTATTTACTATTATTTGTACTCAATTATTATCTGATAACATGCAAATTAATTTGATTTTTTTTAATGATTTGACATAAAGCTGTAATTGTAGTTTGTTTTTGAGAAAGTCCCATGGGTTTCTGAATGGATGGTGTATTCTGTAGCTCTTAGCAACAAAATCTTTTATATGTCTGCTGTGCCCACTTGATCTTTGACATTTGAAGTGTGAATTTTCTTTGTTGAATTCATATATGAGTGATTTTCTGTTTCTGTTTCTGAAACTGAGGAATTGGGGTCACCCATTCATGTTGTTTATAGGCCTGGCTGTTCTTTATGCTCCATAGTTGGTTTTTTTCAATGTTTCAACAGTTGGTGAATATACTAATTGTTATTTCTTCTTCATGGACTATACTCTTCAGTACTATGTAGTGACCTTTTTTATCTCTTTAGAATGTGAGGTGCCATGACTGTTTCCTACTACCATTCACTTCATGCACACTTAGTCCTTTAGTTTTCAGTGTGAGTCTTTATTGTTAAGTTGTGCCTTTTAAAACAAATGAATGGATCTGGTTTGATCCAGTCAGTTAGTCTAAATCACTAAATAAAAAGATATATTTATGTGTGTGTGTGTGTGTGTGTGTGTGTGTGTGTGTGTGTGTGTGTGTATACATATGAGAGGGTTCATACCTTGGTGCACATGTGGAGAACAAAAAACAGCTGTGTAGGATCAAGTCCCTCTCTCACATTTATGTGGGTTCCAGGGATTAAACTCAGGACAACAGGCAGCATCTCTACACACTGAGCTGCTTCATTTACTTACTTAGCTTTCTGTTAAGAGGTATAGTGTTGCTCTGGTGTGTTTGACATAGTAAATAATGAGTTTTTCTCTTGCTACTTTGTTTCTTTTTTCTCCAGGATTAGCATTTTAGACATGATATCAGGGAGATTCTTTTCTGGCCATGTCTCTTTGGGGTTCTAAATTGCTCTTGGCGTTATCCATCCCAATTATTTCCTACATTTGGAAATTCTTCTATTATAATTGTATTAAGTGAGTAGTTTATTTATTTACCTTAGTTTTTGAGACGGTTCTTTCCTGGTCAGTGGTATCTCAGCATCTTCAGTCTCACCCTCTAGTGATGGGAGATAATTGAGTACTGAGTCATCTGATGAGGTGTGAAGTGGATAGAGCCTGTGAAGGGCGGCAACTCCCATAGCCTCCTTCAGTTCCTAGATGCATCATGGCCACCTTTGCTACTCTGATCTTTTAAAATACAATAAATCAATAAAGGGACATTAAGCTCCCTTGCGAAATAAGTTATGTAGATATTTGTATTACTTACGTTGTTTTTGATGTGAAGGGTGGCAACTACCATGGGCTCCTCCAGTGTTCCTAGATGCATCATGGCCACCTTTGCTACTCTGATCTTTTTTTTAAATAAATTTATTTGTTGCTTCAGGTTACATCTCCATCATATTGTCCTCTTTCCCACCTCCCCAGCCCCGCCCTCCCATCCTCTACCCCCTAACACTTCCATCCTGCTCCTCTGGAGTGGAATGTCCCTACATAACATTCCCTCACCCCAGTTCAGAAGTCATATGAAGGCTAAGAGCCTCTTCATACACTGGGGGCCTACAAGGCAGTACCACCAGTGAAAAGTGTCTCATTGCTAGGGAGGGAAAACTAAAAAACAGACCAACAAACAAACAACAAAAAAATGAAAAAAATAAAAAGTCTATGCCCATGTTCCCTTTGGTGCGTTGGTTGTAGTACAGATATCCTGTACTATATAGCTAAAATCCTACTATAAATGAATAGATGCCATGTGCATCCTTCTGAGTCTGGGTTAGCTCACTCAGGATGAGCATCTCTAGTTCCATCCATTTGGCTGCAAATTGCATAATTTCATTGTTTCTGATAGCTGAGTAATATTCCATTGTGTAGATGTACCACAGTTTTTTAATCCATTCTTCAGTTGAGGGACATCTGGGTTGTTTCCAGTTTCTAGCTATTACAAATAAGGCGGCTATGAACATAGATGAGGAGACTTCTTATGATTCCGTGAGGAGTAATTTGGATGTATACCCAGAAGTGCTAAGGCTGGGTCCTGAGGCAAAGCTATTCCAAGATTTCTAAGATATCGCCAGACAGACCTCCATAGTGGTTGCAAGAGCCTGCACTCCCACCAGCAATGGGGTAGGGTACCCCTTTCTCCACACCCTCACCAGCATGTGCTGTCATTTGAGTTTTTGATCCTAGCCATTCTGACAGGTGTGAGATGGAATCTCAGAGTCGTCTTGAGTTGCATTTCTCTGATGATTAAGGATGTGGAGCATTTCTTCAAGTGTCTCTCAGCCATTAGGGATTCCTCCTTTGTGAATTCTCTATTTAGCTCTGTCCCCCATTTTTTGATTGGATTATTTGGTTTCTTGGCATTTAATTTCTTGAGTTCTTTGTAGATTTTGGATATTAGCCCTGTGTCAGATGTGGGATTGGTGAAGATTTTCTCCCAGTCTGTAGGCTGCCATTTTGTTCGAATGACAGTGTCCTTTGCCTTACAGAAGCTTTTCAGTTTCATGAGGTCCCATTTATTGATTGTTGATCTCAAGTCCTGAGCTGTTGGTGTTCTGTTCAAGAAGTTGTCTCCTGTGCCAATTAGTTCGAGGGTTTCTCCCACTTTATCTTCTAGTAGATTTAGTGTGACCAGCCTTATGTTAAGGTCTTTGATCCACTTGGACTTAAGTTTTGTACAAGGTGATAAGTATGGGTCTAACTTCATTCTTTTACAAATGGACATCCAGTTGGACCAGCACCATTTGTTGAAGATGCTGTCCTTCTTGCATTGTGCCGTTTTGGCTTCTTTGTCAAAAATTAGGTGAACATAAGTGTGTGGGTCTATTTCTGGATCTTCAATTCGATTCCATTGATCTACTGGTCTGTTTCTATACCAATACCATGCTGTTTTTACAACTATTGCTCTGTAGTACAGCTTGAAATCTGGGATGGTAATACCTCCAGATGTTTTTTTATTGTACAGGATTGATTTAGCTATTCTGGGCTTTTTGTTGTTCCATATGAAATTGAGACTAGCTCTTTCCAAGTCTATAAAAAATTGTGTTGGTGTTTTTATAGGAATTGCATTGAATCTATATATTGCTTTTGGTAGGATGGCCATTTTTATTATGTTGATCCTACCTATCCAGGAGCATGGGAGATCTTTCCATCTTCTAAAGGCCTCTTCAGTTTCTTTCTTCAAGGGCTTGAAGTTCTTGTTGTACAGGTCTTTTACTTGCTTGGTTAGAGTTACCCCCAGGTATTTTATATTGTTTGTGGCTATTGTGAAGGGGTTGTTTCCCTTATTTCTTTCTCAGCCCTTTTGTTTGTTGTATAAAGAAGGGCTTCTGATTTTTTTGAATTAATTTTGTATCTAGCCACTTTGCTGAAGGTGTTTATCAGCTGTAAGAGTTCTCTGGTGGAATTTTTGGGGGCGCTTATGTATACTATCATATCATCTGCAAATAGGGATAATTTGACTTCTTCGTTTCCGATGTTTATCCCCTTGATGTCCTTTAGTTGTCTTATTGCTCTAGCAAGAACTTCAAGTACTATATTGAAGAGATATGGTGAAAGTGGACATCTTTGTCTTGTCCCTGAGTTTAGAGGAAATGCTTCAAGTTTCTCTCCATTTATTTTGATGTTGGCCACTGGCCTGCTGTATATTGCCTTTATTATTTCTAGGTACGGCCCTTGTATGCCCGTTCTCTCCAGAACTTTTAGCATGAAGGGGTGTTGAATTTTGTCAAATGCTTTTTCTGCATCTAGCGAGATTATCATGTGCCTTTTTTCTTTCATCTTGTTGATATGGTGAATGATGTTGATAGACTTTCGTATGTTGAACCATCCCTACATCCCTGGGATGAAGCCTACTTGATCATGGTGTATGATACTTTTGATGTGTTCTTGAATTCGGTTTGCTAGTATTTTATTAAGTATATTTGCATCTATGTTCATGAGGGAGATTGGTCTGAAGTTCTCTTTCTTTGTTGGGTCTTTGTGTGGTTTAGGAATCAGAGTGCCTGTGGCCTCATGGAATGAGTTTGGCAGTGTTCTTTCTGATTCTATTTGGTGAAACAGTTTGAAGAGTATTGGTGTTAGCTCTTCTTTGAAGGTCCGAGTTTGAAGAGTATTGGTGTTAGCTCTTCCTTGAGGGTCCGGTAGAATTCCATGCTAAAGCCATCTGGCCGTGGGCTTTTTTTGGTTGGGAGATTTTTAATGACTGTGTCTATTTCCTTAGGGGTTATTGGGCTGGTTAATCTGGTAATCTGATCTTGATTTAGTTTCGGTAGGTGGAATCTATCAAGAAAATTGCCCATTTCGCTTAGGTTTTCAAATTTGGTGGACTATAGATTTTTAAAGTAGGACCCAAATATTCTCTGGATTTCCTCAATATCTGTTGTTATTTTTCCCTTTTCATTTCTGATTTTGTTGATTTGGGTTTTTTCCCTCTGCCTTTTAGTTAATTTGGCTAGGGGTCTGTCTATTTTGTTGATTTTCTTGAAGAACCAACTCTTGGTTTCATTGATTCTTTGTATAGTTCTTTTTGTTTCTAAGTTGTTGATTTCAGCCCTGTGTTTGATGATGTGCTGCCTTCTGCTCCTCTTGGGAGTGTTTGCTTTTTTTTTTTTTCCAGTTCACCCAGTTTAGCTGTTAATTCGCTAATATGAGCTGTCCCAATTTTCTTTTTGAAGGCACTTAATGCTATGAACTTTCCTCATAGCACAGCTTCATTGTGTCCCATAGGTTTGGGTATGTTGTGCCTTCATTGTCGTTGGATTTTAAGAAGTCTTTGATTTCCTTCTTTATTTCTTCCCTGACCCAATAGTCATTCAGTAAAGAGTTGTTCAATTTCCATGTGTGTGTAGGCTTTCTGTTGATTCTTTTGCTATTGAAGTCCAGCTTTATTCCATGGTGGTCTGATGAGATACAAGGGGTATTTCTATTTTCTTGTATCTATTGAGACTATCTTTGTGTCCAACTATATGGTCAATTCTGGAGAAGGTTCCGTGAGGTGCTGAGAAGAAGGTGTATTCCTTTGTGTTTGGGTGAAATGTTCTGTAGATATCTGTTAGGTCCATTTGTTTCATGATCTCTGTTATTTCTCTGTTTGGCTTCTGTCTTGATAATCTGTCCATAGTTGTGAGTGGGGTGTTGAAGTCTCCCACTACTAATGTGTTGGGATCGACATACAATTTAAGTTTTAGAAGTGTTCTTTTACAAATTTAGGTGCCTTTGTATTTGGGGCATCGATGTTCAATATTGAGATGTCCTCTTGATGAATATTCCCTTTAACGAGTTGTAATGCCCTTCTCTGTCTTTTTTTATTAACTTAAGTTGGAAGTCTATTTTGTTTGATATTAGAATGGCTAATCCAGCTTGCTTCCTGTGTCCATTTGCTTGGAAAACCTTTTCCCAGCCCTTTACTCTGAGGTATCATCTATCTTTGTTAGTGAGATGTGTTTCTTGTATGCACCAAAAAGATGTATCTTGTTTACGGATCCAGTCTGTAAGCCTGTGTGTCTTTTTATTGGGGAGTTGAGTCCACTGATGTTGATGGATATTAGTGACCAGGGGTTGTTATTTTCCATTAGTTTGGTATAGGTGATTGTCCTGTGCCTCTTTTGGTTTAGTTGCTGTGGAGTTTTCTATTTCCTCTGTTTTCTTGGGTGTAGTTATCTTTTCTGGGTTGGAATTTTCCTTCTAGGATCTTCTGTAGGGCTGTGTTTGTGGGTAGATATTGTTTAAATTTGATTTTGTCATGAAATATCTTGTTTTCTCCATCTATGATGATAGAGAATTTTGCTGGGTATAGTAGTCTGGCTGGGCATCTATGTTCTCTTAGGGCTTGTAGGATATCTGTCCAGGCCCTTCTAGCTTTTAAAGTTTCTGAGGAGAAGTCAGGTGTAATTCTGATGGGTCTACCATTTTTTGCGACTTGACCGTTTTCTCTTACAGCTTTTAATATTCTTTCTTTGTTCTGTACATTTGGCGTTTCAATTATTATGTGGCGAGAGGAGTTTCTTTTCTGATCTAGTCTGTTTGGTGTTCTGTAAGCCTCTTGGATTTTTATTGGCATCTCTTTCTTCAGGTTTGGGAAGATTTCTTCTATGATTTTCTTGAAGATATTTCCTGGACCTTGGAGTCGGGAGTCTTCTCTTTCCTCTATGCCTCTAATTCTTAGGTTCCGTCTTTTCATTGAGTCCTTGATTTCTTGGATGTTGTGGGTGAGAGATTTTTAGCTTTCTCATTTTCTTTGGATGCTGTACTGATTTCTTCCGTCGAATCTTCCATGCCTGAGATCCTGTCTTCCGTCTCTTGCATCCTGTTTTTGATACTCATCCATAGTTCCTGTTCTCTTCCCTTGATTCTCCACTTCCTCTTTTAACTCTAACTGTGTTTTCTTTATTGTTTCCATTTCCATTTTCATGGCTTGAATGGTTTTATTCGTTTTGTACATTTCCTGCTCCAGTTTGCTTGTCTTTGCTTGGAAATCTTTCATTGCCCTGTCCTTTTACTGTTCAAGTTGAGCCACCTTGGCTTGGAGCTCTCTAATGGTATTATCCATTGCTTTCACTTGTGAAATTGTGGCTTCTTTGAATTCCTTCACAGATTTAAGTTCTTCTTTAAGGGACTCTATTACTTTCCATAATGTAGAATTGTCATCGTTTTCATGTGTTTCTGCTGTGGTGAGGTCATCAGGATTGGATGAACTAGGATAGTTTTGTGTTATTGGAGTCATATTTCCTTGATTTTTGTTTTTTCTTGGACCTTTGGCCATTTGGATGTTTTTAGCTGCCTGCTCCTGTTGTCTTCTGGGCTTGGTTCCAAAGGGAGCGCTTTGGTGTGGCAGTTGAATTGCTTGGCGATCTGTCGCTGCTTACAGGGGGATCTCAGGGTCACTGTGCTTCTAATAGACAGAAGCACTGTGAGCTGGTGCAGCCCATTCGCAGGCAATGAGGAATGGCCCAGGATTGTTTCACTGTTCCCAAGTCAGACCTCTGTATGTTGCACACTGAGTGTTCAGCCTGCAGTGGCTCTGGTGGTATGGTCCTGTGTGCCCAGGCACAGATTCTATGGACTCTGGAGGTCCCCAAGTAGTCTGAGAGGGCCCTACTCCACCCCTGATATGTCTGGGCTTTCCAGAATACAGCTGTGGGCCCCCTGGCTTCTGGCCTCCATGTTTTGGAACCCTCAGCCTCTGTGTGCCTCTGCAGTGAGCTGCAGCTGTGCACCGCCGCCCCACCCCCCTCGCCGTTTTGCTGCGCGCCTCCACCCCACCGCACTAAGACTCCCACGGGTCTGCAACCTTTTGCTAACTAGCTGGAAGGTCCGCGTTGGGTGGGAGGGGCCCAGTAGGCTGGTGAGTGATCCCGTGTGGGGTCCGAATCTGTCTGTTGGGTATTAGAGTCTTACCAGGCGTCTCTCCCGATGGGAGTTTCCGTTTCCCGGATTCAGCGGCTTCCGTTGCTACTCTGATCTTTTAAAACTACAATAGATCAATAAAGGGACATTAAGCTCCCTTGAGAAATAAGTTATGTAGATATTTGTATTAGTTACTTTGTCTTTGATATGATGAAACACCATGACCAAGACAAACTATAGAAGGAAATCTTCATTTTGTTTATGGTTCCAGATTGTGTCATGGCAGGAAATCATGGCAGTGACAGACATGGAGGCAGGGACAGTTAAGATCTCATTTCTTGAATTTCAGGAAGAAATACAGGGAGCAAACTGGGAATGATGTGTCCAACCAAACATGATAAAATATAATATGATGAAGCAAAAACTCTCATACTTAAGTTGGAGTTAAATTAACTTTTTTTTCCTGGTATTTTAAGGCAGGGTTTCTCTCTATACTTCTTGCCATCCTAGAACTAGCTCTGTAGACTAGACTGTCCTAGAACTCACAGAAATCTGCCTGTCTCTGCCTTCTGAGTGATAGGATTAAAGGCATGCGTCACCACTGCCTGGCCTTAAGTGGATTTCCAAAGGCAAAATCTAGGTCACTTTGAAGGAGTATTCTAATTTAAGACAACTAACTCCAAGGCCTGTATCTTGTCATACTTATATAATATGTCAACAGGTGTTCACATGAAGAACATTCTTGGGCATGTTTTCAACACTAACAGTTATCAAGCATACAGGGGGCAAAAGAAAAATAAAGAGAAAATCCATGCTTGCCAACAGATAAATTTATTTGCAAAGCAATGAAATAAAGGCAGAAGAAACTGAAAAAATTACGAGTTAGCAAAGAGTGAACAGAAAGATGTTTCCATCCAAATCTTAACTCCTGAAGTTCTTAAAGTCAGCATGAATATGGTTAGCTGTACAAAATCTATTGGGCAGTAACACATATGCTCCATATATACATATACACTACGTTAACATATAGGCTCTATTATGGCCAAAATAATTTAACAAATTACAAAGGGTAGGAAATAGAATAAAGGGGCTGAGATGCTTGTTCTCTGTTTCCACACTCCAATTCTCTTTAGAACCTGACCATTTCTTTGACTGTAACCCAAGTCCTCACATACAGCTCAACTCATAGTAAGGGCTTTCTGTGGAGTGTGGAGATTGGACTGCAGGAAGCAATAGAATTCCTTTCCGTGCTTCCATCAGCCATTCAGTGTGCATTTAATGTTCAAAAGCAACAGGGATACAAGAGCAGCACAGTTCACATTTAAAGTAATTTTTTAATCCATCAACAACCATTATATCACATTTTTCCCTCTGAATAATATGCTCACACTATATTGAAATATCACACTTGGGAACCATGTTGTAAGTCATGTACAAGTGTCCATTCAGCAGTTGAAATGTATGGTTAGTAAGTCAATTATTTGCATTTATAAGTGTTTTAAGGTCAGTTTTATTATCAGAATAACAATATAAACCATACATAATTGATGGAGTTGCATAATCAATATACTGAATGCAAAGAAAATTGTTTTTATAAGGTGAATATTTTTGTGAAGTGCTAACCATAGGGGAGTCATCAGATGAAATGAGTGTCAAAATAACATGTCAAAACCAAGCGTAGTGGTACACCCTGGAATCACAGGACTTGGGGAGCCCAGGCAGGAAGACTACAAATCTAAGACCAGACTGGGCTACACATCAAGATTTTATCTTATGAAACAAAAGTTAACCAACCAAATAAATAAAATACATTTGTGATAGTCTCAATGAGAATGGCCCCCAGTAGTCTCATATATCAGTGCTTAGTCTCCAGTTGGTGAAGGATTAGGAGGTATGGCCCTGCTAAAGGAGGTGTGTCACTGGGGTGAGGTTTGAGGTTTCAAAAACCTACATCATTCCCAGTTAGCTCTCCGGCTCTTCCTTTTGGGTGTTTCATAAAGTGGCTCTCAACTACTATCCAGTGCAAGGCCTACATGCCTGCCTGTCTGGTGCTATGGTCCCCACAGTGATCGCTATGGACTCACCCTCTGAAACCTTAAACCTCCAATAAATTTTTTCTACTACAAGTTCCCTTGGTTATGGTATCTCATCACAGCAAAAGAAAAATAACTAAGATAACATGTCAAAGCAAGTGAAAGAGGATCAAGAGTTAAAAAAATTTTTGACACGTTTAGATTTTTTTAGATATAAATGTTAGGTTTTTCTCATACAGGCCCAAATGTATTTTTTTTCAAAATCTTAAAAGTACAAAAGTGTATAGTAGCAATCAGAGGCCACACAGGCCTCATTTCACAAATGTGTTTGTCAGAATCACAGCCATAGCATATTTCTCCCCTTTGTTTTGAAATCAACAGTTGAAGGACAGTGTGAATTCTTAATCTCTGTCATGTTGATTTCAACCAGCATGGGTTTTTTATGTGGCTCTAGATTCTCCATGTTGCTTTCTTTTGGTACCAATTGAGAAGAACCAGTGGCTGTGGATATTTTGTTGTTGTGTTGTTTTGTTTTAGCTAGCACGTGTTGATTTTGTTGCGTAGGAAACAAAATGTTAAAGAACTGTGTTCTGCTGGGTTTGGTGACCTTTGACCCAGGACATGTCTTTGACCTCTCTTAAACCTAATTTAAGATTTAAAATCTCCTGTAACCTTGGTCAAAGAAGGGCATGCTTCTCTTTCTTGCTATATTTGCTTATTTGAGATATTCTGGAGATAAAACATGAGAAAACTATGTTTGTTCTCTTATTTAAAAAATAAGACTTATTTATTTCAACCAAGGTTAGACATTAAAGATTATGCGTTACTACAGTTACATTTGATATTTTTAAAAAAGACAAGTTTCAGCTTTGGATGGTGAAATTATTGTTTTACAAATATAGCCAAAGTGAAATATTTTACCACTATGTACTTAATTTGAAAAAAATTAAGATGTTGTTATTTATGAGATGGCGAATAACATCAGTTCGGAAGACTTGAGTGAAAGAATTTTGTTATATTCACTTGCTTAAAGACAATTCTTTAGACATTAGGGTTATCTTAAATTGGTATTATTCTTACTTTACTTTAGGTTATGTTACAGGGATTATTTTTAATTATTTAACTTTAAAAATTGACAAATTTATTGTTACTGTTTTTATTTCAAAGGTCTCTGAAGAAATTATAATGGACTACTATGAGAAATATAAGCCTAGAATGATTGAGCTGGAGGCATTTAATATGGTAAGTCTCATATATGTGTATATATATATATATATGCATGTATATATTTATGTATGTATGTATGTATGTATTATATTAGATATGTTACTAGACTAGAATAGTATACTATTAAATTTTATCATGGTTCAACCAATCTGTGTTGTTGTTTTTGTGGGTGAGAGAGTTTGTGTGTGTGTGCATGTGTGTGTGCGTGTGTATGTGTTTGTTTTCTCTTTGTGTAGAAAAGCTATATGGGATCATTTACTATTTCAGAAGTATATTAGGTGTTAGTAATGTCATAAAGTGAGCACATGGTAGATTTCCTTTAAAGTGGATCATAAATGCACAAAGTGATGCTTCGGAGTCCTTTGAGCACACTCTGTTCTCCAGAGCAGTTATTTCCCAAGCTTTCCTTAAAATAAATTTCATTGTTAGGAGTCCTTTAAAAGCCTTCCATCACATGATCACCTCCTAGATTATTGCTCATGTCTCTTAGAGGCATTCTTTTTCTATTATTAGTAAAGAAAAGCTTTTGATCTATAGTATTTGTTTTCTGAAGATGTACAGTGGGTATTGGGTATCTGACATATGTGAAGTTTCATAGAAACATTTTTTAAACAAAAATGTTAAACTAATAAATGACTAAAGTACCACAACCTTTTGTTTTTTTGCAGTTGAAAGTTGTTCTGGCTCCTTGTATAGAAACATTGATTCTTCTTGATCGACTTTGTTACCTGAAGGAACGGGTAAATTATGTTATTTTTCAATACATAACACATATCATTAGTAGGTGGAATAAAATAAAGTTATTTCACACAAATTAGTAAGATAATGTCTCTCATGCTCTAATACTTTTAATATGCAGTCTATTTCCTGCTTTATAGATACGCATGTGTACAGCAGATGTCCTCAGGAAAATTATTGTAATAAATTTGTTGTTCTTTTAATTGCATGATAGTTGATATTCACAGGCAATGAATACAAGCCACTATATATGATTTTAGAGTCAAAATGAATTATGGCCAGACATTGAGGATCCTGTGTGTACATTTCACTTTGTAAGACTTGATCTTTTAATGTGCTTTGGACATACATGTCCTATAGTGTACAAATGTCTTTCTAATCAGTGAAAGGTATTGATCTCCCACAACCTCATTGTTTTGTCTGTGTTGTGTGGTTTGCTGAGCTGTGGTCAATAAATTGTTTTGAACTGTTTAATCCCCTTCATGGAATTACTTTATTGTCCACTACAAATCCTCTAACAACTTTATTTGTCATTAAGTGCTTTTTCTTTGAAAAGGATTCTTGAAACAAATAGCTTTAAATAAATGTCTTTATTTTAAATGGTAGTTTTACAGATTACAACAATTTTTAAGTATTTAAATAATATACATTCCTTAGACACCATGTAATTCCAAATCGCTACAAAATGTGACCCTCAAGTTGAGGGGTGAGACACTCAATAACTACTTTAATAGGTACTCATTTCCCTTCTCAAAAAAAATCCCACTCACCAAAATAAACAGTCAAGTAACATGATGTGCAACAAAAGTAATAGCTCCAAATAAAAGGAGACAAGCATATGATTATTCATTTAAATATTTAATATTTAAATGTTTTATGAAAGCAGTCATATTTGTTAAAAATATAAGCTATATAATATAAAAAGGGTTATAATCCTACTTTCCAGGCTTAATTGTTAACTATTAGGTGCATTTTATAATGATGTCAGACATGTAGATTGTGCATGTACACGTGTGTGCAAATTACTTATACTTTAAAACTATAATAATTGTTTAATGTATGTTTTTTAAAATTTATATAGCATTTTCTCCTTCTAGGTGAATAATGTTTCATCATAAAATTGTTTGTTTTAAATACAGTATTTGTTATTAGCCTTCTACAGATTTCTATATTAAAGCAAAGAATACATTGCCAGTCAACATCTAAGTGTATATTTTTTCAGCACAACTTCTTTTTTTTTATAAATATGTTATTTTTTTTTCTTCAAGTTACTTCTCAGTCACAAACCCCTCCCTATTCCCCCTTCCTATCCCGCCCTTCCACCCTCTTCCCCCCAGAAGTTTCCCCTTTCAGTCCAACAGATGGTTCCTTCTCTTATAACAGTAAATACTATACAAAACAACAGATATAAATATGCCACATTTATGAGAGTTAAATGGCCCAGTATACCTTCCCAATGTCCAGTTTATACATATTTGGCCCCTGACTTTAACATTCTACTATCTAACCATCTCCATGCGTTTAAAGGTCTATATCTGATTCAACATTCATACTAACTTGCAACACACTTTTAAGAGTATCTTCTTAGATCTATAACACCCTCTTGATTCCTAAACAGCTCAAAATTTAACTATGAGACTCTAGCTTTCTATTCTTCAACCACCTCAGAGACCTGAGAGGGATAAATATATCTGCTTATATAGGAAGTGCAGGGCCTGCAGCTTCCAAAACTAAGAAAAGACATATCAGTGACTGCGTGGACAGTTCCCATTTTCTCTCCATACATTCCTGCATCAGTCTTCAGCCTTTGGGTCCTGTTTCTCTGACAGACATTTGTTGTAGAGCAGGGATTATGAAGGACTAACCTACCCTGTCTTAGCAGAGTTAGGCTGTCGACTTCCCTGCTACCAAGTTTTGTCCTTTTTGGACAGCAGTCTTGTCTTCAGTTGGAGCAAGGAGTTTTTTCATGCCATGAGATAGGCTTGCCACTAATTCAACCATCTCACACTGGAGATTCTTCGATGCTTATCTTCTACTTGGAGTAGAATAGGGGGTGCTGTCAGGAGCTGATATGTCTCGATATCAAAAAAAAAGAAAATCTTAATTTAAGATAACATCTTTGAATGCCATATTCTGCAGATCTCTTGGGGTTTTTGAAGATGCCCTATCCATCTCTTGTATTTAGATAAGCAAATGTTGCTTGTCTCTTAGCAACTTGATTACTGGGTAGTTTAGAGAATATCTGTGATAGACTGTCATAGTAGCTAACAAAGTGACATGTTTGCATGACTAGGAGTTTGTTTTACTTAACTATCCTAGACCGTTTTAGACGGTTGGTATCAAGAGGCCAGAGCTTCACATTTTATTTTTAGGTATCTCTAGGTATGATACCATTAGGAAGCGTTACCTTTAATTTTGTATCAATATACAATGATCTATTCAATTGTGGTTAAATATACTCTTAATTATGTATCAATATACCAAGATCAATGCCTATGTAGTCCAATACAATCTTAATATTACGTCCATATACAAGGGTCAATACCATTGTGGCCAACTATAATCTTAATTTTGTATCAATATACAAAGATCAATACCGATGTAATCCAATACAATCTTATTTTTGCACAGTAAACAATGGTCAATACCACTTTAGCCAAATATACTACTAATTTTGTATCAATATACAAAGGTATAAGGGCATATTCAATAATCTGCCCCTTCTTCTTGGACCTTCCTGTGCTATGTCTATGTCTCATTTTTCTCAAGCCTATGCACTCCTACATAGGAGAGGAAGAAGGATACAGAAAAGGAAAAGTAGGAAGTCCCTGGGGCTAACCTCCAAAACCCATTAAACAGGACCATTTATCAGCTTTAAATGGTCCTGTTTAATGGGTTTCAGCACAACTTCTTAAAAATGAAAATTTAAATGTTAATTTTCATTCAGCAAAAAATTTAGCCTTTGGTTTCTACTTGTTTTTCTATTACAGTGTGTAGTCCAATTCATCTATGTAGTCTGACTCATCTTACTTTTATTTTTACTCAAAAATAGTTATATATGTCTATTCTTTATCAATTTTCAGGAGGATATAGCATGGTCTGCTCTTGTGAAGTTGTTTGACCCTGTGCAGTCTCCCAGATGCTACGCCATCGTTGCTCTGAAGAACCAGAATGATATTAGCTGAAGTACATTGTTAATCAGCCTGTTTGGGGACTTACCTCAAAGACTAGTTTTCTACACATTTATATCCTATTCTCTATACATATTTAAATAATATCTATATTTTGAATGATAAAATAATGACTAACAACATAAAATCATCATCAGCTTCTTCATTTTCAAGGTATATATTAATAAAATAAGAATTTATGAATATGACCAACATTCCTGAGATGGAGTAGTAGATTGCAATTCGATTTTAATTTCTGTTCAATATTTGAGACCCTTAGTAATTATCACACATCACATTTTGAGCTTTATTTACTTAATAAAAGTAATGATCATCCCAAATGTATGTGTTGTCAAATACTGGGTATTATATGCATTTTTCAGAACATTTTGGAATAGTTTTCCACATTGCCATGAAGGGGAGATGTACATATAAAAGGACCCACGAGCAGGTCCGTTATAAAATATGCCAAATATAGAGCATATTTTATACTGTTTCAATATAAAGTACATGTGGAGATATTCTATTTCCTTAAGGAAATCTGTATCTTGTGTGTAAGTATTCAGTTTAAGGATTCATGAGGCTATTTATCCTACTTAAATGAGGTGATGGGGTGATGCTTAGGGGAATTAAGTCATGCTCTATAAAAAACCCAGCTTGAGTGAGGCCAGATTGAATAGGAGACCTCTTCCTGCCCATTGTAGAACAAGTCCCTTTCTTTAACAAAAGACAGGGTTTTTTTTTTTTTTTTTTTTTTTTTTTTTTTGTCTTGTCTTACTAAAGAGTTGGGTATCTGGGATGAGATTTCTCACTGCTTAGCTAGAGGACCCTCCTGGAGTCTCTAGAGAAGAGAAAGGAACTGCTTTTGTGAATGTTGGAGCTTCTCCCTAGATGAGAAAGATTTTATATCCTTGGGGTGACATATGGAGTTTTCAGCCAATGTATATACAAAGGATCAGGAACTGGTCACAGCTAGTACTTTCCTAGTAAGTTACTTCCAACTATTTTTTAATTTGATATAAATTCTGTACATAGAATTTCTTGTGTACTATGTGGAAGCATCAGCTGTCAATAAAAAGCTGATGGCCTATAAGCTGAGGCAGGAAATAGAAGGTGGACATTGGGATGAAAGAGAATTCTGGGAGGGAGTCATATGAGGGAAGAGATTTGCCCCAGACTCTGAGGAATCAGACACATGAAACTTAGGAGAGGTAACCAGCCATGTGGCAGACACAGACTAGAATAAAGAGGTTAATAAGTTATGAGCTAGTCAGTGAACATTCCTAGCTATATGACCTAGGCTTTTGTAAATATAATTAATTCTTAGAGTCATTATTCTGGGAGCTAAGTCACAGGCGAAAAACCTGCAGTTCCAAATTCAAGTGGCTGGAAGTAGCAGGTCAATTTTAAGGAATTCCTGTGTACTAGTCATATACTTTAATGATTGTCAATATTTTATCAATCTGACATCAACTTTATGAATATACACATACCCACACCTCCAGTAAAACTTCCCCTGCTAACGAATCATAAACAAAATCCAAGACAGCTTGGGATATTTCATAATTAATTTCTTATCTATGTCTAAAACCTAGGAATCTCTATTATAACATTATAGGTGCTCTCATTCACATATCTTTGATTTGCAAACAAAGTCTTTATGTAAGTTCAGGTTATTGTTTATGGGTTCAAGACTTTTGTTTTTATTACATCTTTTTATGTACTTGTTCTTGGGGGCATGGGACTTAGTTGGTGCATGTGTGCCACAGCAAAATGTGGGGGTCAGAGGACAACTTGTGGGAGTCAGTTCTGTCTTTCCACCATGTGAATTACAAGAATCAAACTCAGACCATCAGTCAACAGTGAGTGCCTTTACCCTCTGGATCATATCACTAGTCTTTGTCTATTTGTTTGTTTGGTTTTGTTTTATTTTCTTTTCTTAATCATAGGTACATGATTTCTAGTACATCATATTCCCTTTGCTGTCCCATGTTTTGTGCTAATAGGATTGGTCAACTCCTTATAGCTGTGAGCCGAATGAACTAGGACAAACCTCCTCCTTCAGTCTTCCTCTTAGCAGATTGGTTGTGCCATATGGCTATCCCTGAAAACATATGTACAAGTAGTATACAGACTGAGTATGCTATGTTTAGAAATATATACATGCAATAACAATTAAAAGAGGCCATGAATTTGAAGGAGAGTGAAGAGGGGTATATGAGAGGGTTTGGATGGAAGAAATGGAAAAGAGAAATGCTTTACTTATAATATGAAAAATGAAAATAACCATAAGGAAAATGTGTATATACATACAGTGAATTCATTCCGATATTCAAACCAACTGGCTGAGAATGCTCCCAGTTTTAATGAAAGAGTTTATTTCATTAGTTATGCTAAAGTGCTTTTTGTTTCAACATACTTTCCTTTTATTTCCTTATATTGCTTACAATATGTAGTGATCTCAGAAGGAACAGAAAATCTAACTAGCCTGCTTTCTTTTCCTTTGTAATTTTACTTCTATAAAAATTTAACAACCTTTTCAGCAACCACCTATGAATTTAGCACTCATTTCTCATTATGATACAAAAACCTCATATATGAAACTGCAGTTTGCATAAAAACATGAACTGCAACTACTAATATTGAAGTAAATTGTTAAGTTATTTACCTGTGTTTAAATTATTGTTGACTGGTTGGCCTTGTTATTCTTTAACCCACCATTATAAATAATCACACACAGACACCTGATGGATTTTAACAAGACTTAGCCTGGATCATGCAATTTTGGCCCATCTACTTTAGCTTATAATTATATTCCCCAGATGAAACTCCATATATACATATGTCCCCACGGACTGTTATTCTCTACAATATGCCAATGTTCCAGGCCATGTGGAATGATCTTCCATTTACCCCATCATACTCTTTCCTCTCTGGCTTCCTCTTCCCCTGAACCTCTCTGTTCCTCTTGAGCCTACCAACCTTTTCCCCACCCCCGCCCCCCCCCTCTCTCTCTCTCTCTCTCTCTCTCTCTCTCTCTCTCTCTCTCTCTC
>CAJQZJ010000315.1:5102106-5122792 GCA_907164525.1 Lophiomys imhausi | reverse complement strand
CTCTCTCTCTCTCTCTCTCTCTCTCTCTCTCTCTCTCTCTCTCTCTCTTCCTAATCACAGGCCTCAGCATATTATTAAATCCAATCAGAGACAATGATTAGCAAGCAAAGTAACAGGTAGCAAGTAGGCCTCTGGGGCAGTTAATTAACATTTAGAATACATAATAGATCACTCCATCATACTAACAAAGTTTACAGTAACTCACCTATGTTTTAAGATACTAGCAGAAATTGAATCTATCAGTTTAGACATACAGTAACAAGAACAATAAATGTGATCATATTGAGATAACATTTGTGAGACTGCAGCTGTACATACATAAATCCACACTATAGTGATTGTAGACATGCACCTCATAGAAACTGTCCTTTCAGAGTTAAATTAAAGTTCACTGAAGAGCATGGGGCATTGAACTGATAAGAACACTAATCTGATAATCACTTTCTGGATGACCCAAAGCATCTCTGGGTTCATTTGTGAAATGGAGCCTCATTTAATACTCACTTTGCAAATATTTAGTGAATGCTTAGCGTATGTCTGTGATGGACTTTTTAGGTTATTTCTTCAATGAATAAACAAGACTGAACTCATTAATGTTACCAGTGCCCTCTATTCTAAATACTTGAGACCTAATACATTCCATATCCTATATTCTCAGATTTTGGAATATTTTCATATACATCTGCAATATCTTATGAATAGGACCCAAGTATAAGCCTACAATTCATTTGTGGTTGGATTGCATTTTATACAACCCAAGAATAAATTTTTCTCAAATTTTAATAATATTGTGCATAAAACATTCATTTGGAATGGGATTTTCTATGTATGACATTTCTATATATGATAAATACTTTGAACTTTGAATCATTTCAGTTTTAGGCTTTTCAGGTTGGGAATGTTCAACCAGAAGCACCATCGTTTACAGTCACATGATTTAAATCATTTAGGTCAAAGTTATTTACACTGGGTAAGTAGCTCAGTTCTTCAGTGTACCTCAATTTTCTCATCTGTAAATTTTTTCCTCATAATGTTGTTGATGTGAATTGTATGATCGGTTTCCTCAAAAATTCATGTTGAAAACATCAGCCAAAACAAAGAGAAAGAGAGCTTTTGGAAAGTATTTTAAGTCCTGAAAGCTCTACTGTTGTAAATGAGTACAACATAGGGGGTGTGTTCCCTCTTTGTAGTTTTGGTTTTCACCACAGAAGACACATTGAAAAGACCAGCATCCAATACCATGATGGACTGTTCTGCTTCCAGAACTGTAAAAGAATGAATTTGTATTGTATATGAGTAACTCAGTCTCACATATGTTTATACCAACATAAAACAGTAAGACAGCTGTTGTGAGGAATGTAGTAAGTGCTGCTGAACTCAAGACAACCATCAAAAAAATTACATTTATTCAAATTCACTGCAGCAACAAAGATGGCCATCTTGACAGTCTTGTCAATGTTATTGAAGGGGGAACTCAGGAGGACATTTGTAGTATCTAAGTGTCTGGGCTCCATTGTGAAAAACACAGAGCTTTGTAAATGTCTGGACATCATTGTCCAAGATAAATTTATATAGCAGTGCAAGAGTCTTGAAGAAAGTTTTGATAAGTAAATTTGCTTGATAAGTGAGCTCTTTACCAAGGTAAAAGGATTACATTTCTGAAATATGCTAGTATGTAAGAATTTTCTGAAACAATGAGATTATTTATTACTTTACAGCCATATCTTTCCCAGGCAGAATTTTCCTGTAACAAACAAATAAATCATGGTGACACAGGTGGTTTCAGTTCTTAGACCCAGGAGTTTCATCACACTGATGCAGATGGTGCAATTCGAAGTGTAGTGTACTTACTTCCTGGCCCTCACTGCATGGTATTTAATACTTGTATTAGTTAAGTATCCTAGAGGGACAGAAGTGGGAACTTGCTCATATTTATAGCATTGAATTAATAGGAAAAAGTGGGTTCTAAATTTTAGTGAAACGACTTGCAAATGAAATTATCTACATTTAAAGGTGAAATATTATCAGATAAAAAGCAAAGTTTTACAGCATTTTTTTCTTGCCAAGATAATCCATTATGTTTTTATTAATAATCATTTGTGGGGTTTTAGGGAATTAAACTCAGGTACTTAAGTATACTTTACCAGGTGCTGTACCATTGAGCTATATTTGAAGGCTAATATTCATTTTATGTTAATTTCTACCATCTGTGTTCTTTATTTTCTGTCTTAGTTATTTATATATAGGCATAAACAGGACTTAATACAAAAGAGTTATTTCCATGTTATATGCATCAATAGATTGTTCTTTGACTTGTAGTTCTAGTCCTAGCACAGATGATGGTAGTGATGGTGATGATGATGTTGATGGTGGTGATGGTAGTGATGTAATAGAACCCATTTTAAGCTTGCATAATTGAACCAGCATCTCTTTCATGAGGCATGAAGTTTCATATTTTCCTAAATGGCTGTGAGTTTAAGTTGACTATTCTTGGGGTGGGGTTGAGTTCTCAAATTTTTGTTATTTATTCTTCTGAGTTTCTTTTCATAATATAAGAAAACATATTTTTTAATTCTTCCCAACTTTTGCTCATTGCTATAAAAGCACATAAGAATATTGTTGCCATAAATTTCACAAATGTATATATCCAAGAGATGTGCTGTTACAAAAAAACACAGGACAGTATCTAGTCTAAGTTCACTACTGCTGATCCTGCCTTTAGTATTACAGAGGATTAGAATGGGCATGGACACAGATGAGATGCCTAGAATATGCCCAAATATAACATCTAAAAATAAACTCTGCCACCAGTCTGCCATGCTGTCATATTGGATTACATTACCCAAAAGTTACTAGGAAATTTCATTACCAAAATCAAGCACAAGGCCTAAAGCACATTCTGCTCATAGTGACAGTTTGCCAAATGAATGAATCATCTACTTCAGTCACTTACTGAATATGTTATTCTAAGTAGTATTTGATGAAATCACAGTACCAGCAAGTGAGCTTTGCTGAGACATCTCCAAAGATATATATATGTATATATATATATATATGTATTAACTGTATATAACATGTATTATATGTATAATATGTTTTATGTATCCTGATATAAATTATACATACACATATATATATAAACTGATCCTCTTTAAAGTTCA
Source organism: Lophiomys imhausi (assembly GCA_907164525.1). NCBI lineage: Eukaryota > Metazoa > Chordata > Mammalia > Rodentia > Muridae > Lophiomys > Lophiomys imhausi. The sequence continues at coordinate 5,119,631 of CAJQZJ010000315.1, read as the reverse complement.
TTACCCCTGTATATAGATGGGAACTGGAAGAAGTAAATCTCTTACTAAATGCACCATTCTTGGCTTACATTACTCTCATAAACACTTTTGCAAATAACTGCAAGTAACAACATGCAGACTGGGTAAAACAATGTCTGGAACACAAACAGACCTATGTGGCTTCCATATATTTCAATTCTGAAGCACAGTCAAAAGATACTCCTTAATGTTGTTGTTCCGTATATTTAGTGTTTTAACTATGGTGTGAACTAGGAAGTTTCTTTTCTGGTCTTGTCTATTTGATGTGTGCCACTTGTATCTGTATAGTTATACCTTTTCTTAGTTTAAGGAGGTTTTCATATATGATATAGCTGAAGATGTGGTCTATACCATTGATCTGAGATTCTTCTCCCTTATCTATGCCTATAATTCAAAGATTTCTCTGTTCATGGTGTTCCAAAATCATTGCATATTCATAGAAAAGTATGAATTTTTTCAGATTCTTTCCTTGTGTTGTATAATTATTCTACTTTGTCTTCAAGGCCTGGAGTTCTGTTTTGTACTGTAATTATTAGAAAAGAAATATTCTGAAAATGAAAGATTAGCAATTGATAGACAGTGTCCACATAAATTGTTAACACTTCCAAATGTTAGTTATTATATAACTAAAAACATTGATACAACTTTGACAAAACTGATTAGATTTAAACTGATACTCAAATTGTGTACTGGGAATGAAAAAGAAAAGCATTTCTGTAGATCCTACATGAATCAGAAAAAAAATATTAGGAACAACTTTTACCCATGAAATGTAAACATTATATAATTCTTCAGAAATGTTTCTTAAGAACAAACTGCTTCAAGAAAAGCAGACCATTAATTATCATATAATCATCTAATTGAAGCTGCAATTCCTTATTGAATCTCTGCTCATCAATAAAAGTGCTATGTAAATGTTGAATAATTTTTAACCACTGTTTATTGGCTGGGGAAGAATCTAATACTGCTGCTTAGCTGAATTGGCATAGCATCAAATTACCTTCTAATTTTCTATGTTTACTCACAGAAAATGATTAAGTGCCCAGCCCTAAACAAGACATTTATATAACCCCTGAAGGATCAGTGACCATGGCAGAAAAGGGAGAAGAAAGAATGTAAGACCCAGAAAGTAGGGAGAAGGGCTGAAAAGTGCTAAGTTCTTAGTACAGCATGGCCATGTTGATCATGAAGCCATTCCAGCTGTTTGTACTAATACTGTACCCACAGAGGTTGGACCCTCCTAATAGTCAACTGTAGATGGGGAAGAGACTCAAAAAGCCCCATCACCTACTTTCTGCTGATCTCTTGTCAACCAGGAGATTCTCTGAAAGGTAGAGAAATAGTATCCAGTTTTGTACCTACTTCTGAGTCCACTGAGCTCTAATAATTAGTTTCAAACTCAGGGCCACATAAATGGTTCTAACCTTTATTGGATATAAAACAAAACAAAAAGTGATGAGTATGGTAAATTAGTAAGAAAAGGGAGGGGAAGAGAAATAAAAGAGGTTGGGGAGGACCAGAATTCATTTTAAACATGTATGGAGTTGTATTAAGAAAAAAATTTATTAAATAAAAAAGCTTAACACTAATGGTTATGTAAAAGATGTGAAATCTGTGATATTTCCTGATATTCAAGAGTTAGTTATATCTAGTCATTGAAACACATACAGGAAGTGCACAAGAGAGTTAAGATAATGGCCTTGGGGAACCAAATGGGAAACATGCTTCGTAAGTACAATACTTTACCATGAATGATATACTGGAATATTTCACTTTACCCTATGTTGACAAGTTACTCACTGAGTTGTTTTAAAATATGCTCCATGGAGTAGCTTCTTTTTATTTACTTTTAGTAAATAATCTGCTGTGTGAAATACTACTCTTTGTTAACCCCAGGACTAAGTTCAGGCCTCACAGATGGTTTGCACTTGGCCACTGAAGCTACAGTCTGCATGTAAAGGAATGTTTTAATTGATGCATTGATCTCAGTGGGTTCCCTCTTAAATTTGCAGATGTTCTGTCAATGAAAAAAATTTTTTCAAAATTTTTAATATTTTTATGAGAATTTTCCAATGTACAATCCAGCAAAAGAATATTAACAGATTTCAACATAGAACAAAGTAGCATGTATTTAAGTCTTACGGGAGGAAATGCCTTTAACTTGTATTGAGGCAGTTAGGATTGAACATACTGAATTCTAGAAAAGCAGAGAGAGTTACGAATTCCAGGCTCCATTGCTTTCTCTTTGGCTGGCATGGGATTCTGTGTACCCCAATTCATGTTACTGAGCTATAAGTCACCTGTATTTAGAGTTTGCTGCTCTCTCCAGAAAAAACTTTAGACTTCTAATATTGCTGTTAAACTTAGTAAGATTTGAACTGAAAGCTAATTTACAATCAAGCAAAGTAGTCTGTATCATGTGTTTCAAGGAAAGTTACAACAATATATGATATCATTTGATGTCATAACACATGGCTAGCATTCTGGTGACTTAAGCATATTGTACAAGCAGAGTCACTAGGATAAAGGATAAGAGGTTGTTTTTTTTTTCTTTTTAATGTTTCAATTCCCACCCTCATCCCTGTTTATTGAAAATAGACTCTCTTCTCATACAATATATCCTAATTACAGTTTGCCCACCCTCTATTCCTCTCAGCTCTTCCCCATCTCCCCTCCCATTCAGATCTACTGTCTCTGTCTCTGATTAGAAAAGAGCTGGCTTCTGAGAGAGAACAACAAAACACACAAAATAAAATGTGGTAAGATAAAACAGAAGCCATCACATCGAAGTTGGGCATGGCAAACCAACAGAAGGGAACAAGTCCCAAAAGCAGGCACAGGAATCAGAGACCCACTCTTTCACACACTCAGGAGTCCCATGAAAGTACTCAACTGAAAGTTATAATACACACACACACACACACACACACACACACACACACAGAGGACCTGATACAGACCCATGTAGACCCTGTGCTTGTTGCTTCACTCAGTCTCTGAGTTCATACAAGATTTGCTCAGTAGATTTAGAGGGCCTTGTTCTCCAGGTGTCCTCCACCCACCCTGGCTCTTACACTTTTCCCCCATGCTCTTCCCCAGGATTTCCTAAGCTCTAAGGGGAGGGATGTGAGAGATTCCATTTAGAGCTTAGTGGCCCAAGGTCTTGTTCTCTACATAGTGTCTGGCTGTGGATTTCTGTATTTGTTCCCATGTGCTTTACTAGGAAGCCTCTCTGATAGTGGTTGAAAAAGGCTCTGATCTATGAGTATAACAGAATATCATTAGGAGTCACTTTATCACTACTATTTTTTCCATATGCATATTTTTATTTAATATTACAAATACTCCTAAAATCTTTTAAAATTTCTCCTGAAGTACATTTTTAGACATATAAGTAGTTACTTTTTAATTACATTTTGTGTGTGAAGACACACATACAAGAGCATGTATATATACGATGACAAATTCTGACAGTCCTCTCCTTTCACCTTGTGGGTTGAAATTGGGTCACCAGATTTGGCAGCAAGCACTTTTGCCCATTGAGCCATTTCTCTGGTCTCCTGGTTACTTTTAAAATTATAAAAACAAACAACCAAAAAACCATATGGTTTAGATTCATACTACTGTGTATTTTGAAAAACCCAAAGCAAGGACTTTAAATGTTACAACTTGTAAAAGCAGCCTTGTGACTACCCAAAACAAGACTATTTTTTCCATATGTTTTATGATTTCAACCTTTAAAACCAAATTTTTTGTAAGATATCGCCAGACTGATTTCCATAGTGGTGGCACAAGCCTGCACTCCCACCAGCAATGGAGGACGGTTCCTCTTTCTCCACACCCTCACCAGCATGTGCTGTCATTTGAGTTTTTGATCTCAGCCATTCTGACAGGTGTGAAACGAAATCTCAGAGTCTTCTTGAGTTACATTTCACTGATGATTAAGGTTGTTGAGCTTTTCTTCAAGTGTCTCTCAGCCATTAGATATTCCTCCTTTTTGAATTCTCGGTTTAGCTCTGTACCCCATTTTTTGATTGGAAAATCAAAATATTTGATTTCTTGGTGTTTAATTTCTTGAGTTCTTTATAACTTTTGGATATTAGTCCTCTGTCAGATGTGGGGTTGGTGAAGATATTTTCCCAATCTGTAGGTTGCCGTTCTAAAGACAGTGTCCTTTACCTTACATACACTTTTCAGTTTCACAAAGTCCCATTTATTGATCATTGGTCTTAGAGCCTGAGGTATTGGTGTTATTTTCAGAAAGTTGTCATCTGTAACATCTCTTCAATTATGTTTTAGCAGCTTTATTTGTAATAACTAGAAACTTGGAACAACCCAGATGTCCCTCAACTGACGAATGAATTTAAAAAGTGTGGTACATTTTACATTTACACAATGGAATACTACTCAGCCATCAGAAACAAGAAAATCATGCAATTTGCTGCCAAATGGATGGAAGTAGAGAGGCTCATCCTGAGTAAGTTAATTGAGACCCAGAAAGATGCACATGGCATCTATTCACTTATAACTGGATTTTAGCCATATAGTACTGAATAACTATACTATAGTCAAGAGGAACAGGAACATGGGTTTTGTTACCTGTTGGTGGGACACTTCACCTTAGTGGAGCTGCCATGTAGGCCCCCAGTGCAAGAGGAAGCTCTTAGCCCTCATATAGCTGCTGAACTGAGGAGTGTGAAATGTGGAGCACCCTACTCCAGAGGAGTAGGATAGGTGGGAGAGCAGGTAGAGGCTGGGAGGGTGGACCGGTAGGGGTCCAGGGAGGGGGCTGAGATGGAGATGTAACTTGAAGTAATAAACGTAATTAAAAAAACAAATTTTTTCTTGTTCCTACTTCCTCTAGGAGTCCCCCCCCCCTCTGTTTTTTAAGGCATTCATTTTAGGACTCATATAAAACAATATCAATATCTGAAGTTTTTCAAGTGCTCTGTATCTAGTATCTAGCATGGTTTTATCTCAATACAACCTGTGCACATTCTTCCAGTTTGAATCACTTCTAGATTATATATAACACTCAAGGAAGTGTAAATGCTATGCAAATAGTTGTCATACTGTATTGTTTAGGGAACAATAAAAAGCATGTACAGGTTGAAGATCTGTTACTCCTGCTGCAAACCTGTTCTTGATCTATAGTGGGTCAAATGTGCAGATTTAACATCTGATTTGTCTGGACAGCTGCTCTTCTTTTCTCTTCTATTTATTCAACCTGCTCCAAATAACTTCTGCCCTTACCTCTCTACAAATCCAGCTATTCCTTTCATTGCTCAGGACAGAACTTATGAAATTTTTTTTGTTGTTGTTTTGCCACATAGCTTCCAATTGTATTGTCTTCCAAACTATAAACATCATCAGGGTGAGGGAACTACTACTGTATATTTTTTAAAATCATTTTTAACTTTTTATTGATTGTTTTCTGAATTGCACATCATGCACCCCAATCCCACTCATCTCCCAGTTCCTCCATATCTGCCCTCTATCCTCCCAACCTCCCTCCCAAAAGAAAGCAAACAAACAAAAAACAGAGCAAAAAAACTCAAAAAATTATCTTCATGGAAGCTGTGGTGTGTCACAGTGTGTCGCAAAGTATTCCCCTTTGCCCAAACAGTTTTACTTGAAAATGCATGTGATGTCATTTGAGTTTTTGTAGCCTCCCTTTCTTGTCTGTTCTCGTGAGAGTTGGGTGTATCCTGTCTCTGACTCATTCTTTCAAATCTTTCCCTGATTCATCACTTTGCCTGCCCCTCAGTTAGATACCACTTTCACAGATCACTGCTTTCTTCTATAAACTAATCTTGCTTTCATTGTTTCCTGTTTTGGTTATAATATATTGGTTATAAGTGTTTGGCAAAGAAATTTTGACTTCTTTCTAGATTAGCTCTTTCATTAAAGATAATGAAACAAGGATGAATCAAACAAACTTCCTTAGCATTCTTTTATTATGAAAATTAAAACTCATTCTCATGAAGCTTTTTTCAGTTAAGTAAGGAAAGTAGTGACAAAGTTTGGGGGTTGTGAAACTTCATGGAATTACAAACTGTACATTTAGTGTGTGCCCTAATGTAAATGCAGTTTTTATTTCCTCAGATGAAGGGATGAGATGAGAGCTGTACCCAAGCTGTGTGGATACATGGCCTGGGCTAAGTGCAGACAATTTATTTCTCTGTTCTAGCTATCCCTAGCCTAGGCCTGGAAGCTTCTAGCCTCCATACAAGCTAATCTTCTGCAACCTGAACTGTGAAGGCTTCAGCTTCCAGTCTCTGTCTGCTAACCTATATGTAGAATGTTTCAGCCTCTGACACTGCTGAATAAGCTCATCATTGTAGCTCTTTCTGAACTCTGGCTGGCTGGTTCAACTCAGCTATTCTGGCCCAAACTCCTCTCCAAGCTGATTAATTCAACTGGCTTCTCTTGGCTTCTTTCTGAATTGCTTTGCTTGGCCTCATACTAACTTTGGAAATATGTTCTAATCCTATGGCTCCTTCTCATTCTCTGGCTCGTTCTGTCTTCATCTGTGTCACTTGTTCTCTCTACAAACTGTCTCTGAAAAACTATCCCAGTAAAACTGCCACAAACACTATTCTACTATAACTACTTCTCCTTGCCCTGCTCTTTTTTTTATGTTTATTTATTACTTCAGGTTACATCTCCATCATAGTACACTCTTTCCACCCCTCCTAGTCCCGCCCTCCCACCCTCTACCCCCATCCCTTCCAACCCACTCATCTAGAATGGAGTGTCCCTACAAATCAGTCCCCCGCCCCAGTTCAGCAGTCATGAGGGCCAAGAGTCTCCTCATACACTGGGGGCCTACAAGGCAGTACCACTAGGGCAAAGTGTCTCATGGACAGGTAAAAAGAAGTCTATGTTCCTGTTCCTTTTGGTGCATTGGCTGTAGCATAGTTATGCTGTACTATATGGCTAAAATCTGATTATAAGTGAATAGATGCCATCTGCATCCTTCTGAGTCTGGGTTAGCTCACTCAGGATGAGCTTCTCTAGTTCCATCCATTTGGCTGCAAATTGCATGATTTCTTTGTTTCTGATGGCTGAGTACTATTTTAGTGTATAGATGTACCACAGGGTTTTTTTGTTGTTGTTGTTTGTTTGTTTGTTTTATCCATTCCTCGGTTGAGGGACATCTGGGTTATTTCCTGTTTCTAGGTACTACAAATAAGGCTGTTATGAATGTAGATGAAGAAATGTTGTGGTTTGGTGAGAAATCTTTTGGATGTATATTCAGAAGTGGTATGGCTGGGTCTTGAGGTAGAGCTATTTCAAGTTTTCTAAGGTATCTCCAGACTGATTTCCATAGTGGTTGTACAAGTTTGCACTCCCACCAGCAATGGAGGAGGGTTCTCCTTTCTCCACAACCTCACCAGCATGTGCTGCCATTTGAGTTTTTGTAGCTTCCCTTTCTTGTCTATTCTCGTGAGAGTTGGGTGTATTCTGTCTCTGACTCATTCTTTCTATTCTTTCCCTGATTCATCACTTTGCCTGCCCCTCACTTAGATATCACTTTCACAGATCACTGCTTTCTTCTATAAACTAATCTTACCTTCATTGTTTGGGATTAAAAGTGTCTATTAATGGTGTGTCTGTATTCCATCCAGATCACATTGACCTAGAATGTCTTTAGATGATCACTTGCCAGAGCAGCCATGTTGCTGGATCAAAATTCCGCTACGCCCTAATTTTTAGATCCTAACTACCCTGCAAAATACTCTTGTGAAAGGAAGATTTAAAAAGCTGTTAAAACCAAAACAGAATTGCCATTATAGAATGATAGGAGACAGGAAGTCAAGTCTCTACAATCTTTCAAAGAACAGGTGGCATATAGAGAAATCCTGCAGAACTGTCACCTCTATGAGCTGGTCATTGTGGCAGTGCTTTCACACTTATCTCAGTCTCTCCATCTCCAGACAAGTGATGTCATAATGTGTATTCAGTATACAGATTCTTAATATCAAAGCACTAGTCTCCACCAGGAAGGATGCAATAATATTTTAGGATTTCACTATCTTGAAAGCATGATGTGAATGTCCAATATCTACCTTCATGTGGACTTCTCTTTTGTTCTTTCTTTTTTTTAATTCCCCTGTTGTCTAAACTTTACTAGACCAAGTAGCTAAAGTATAACAGTATTTCCAAAACAGGTGGACAAAAATCATAAAAATGTTTTCATAGAAATTTGTTACTATAAGAAATACACTTCAAAATCTTTCAGTTCAATATTCATGAGCTAAAAATATGATTCAGGGATATGAATTCCATTGATTCCAAATACACTATTTTGATTTTACTATAATGAGTAACATATTTCATGTTTAACTTTTAATATCCCAAAATTATGTAAGTTATTATTAGAACTTTTCAATTCAAAGATAAAAGTTTTAGCCAGAGGCTACTTTTGAATGAATTGAGCATTAACAACAGTGTTAAATATAACTCACCTTAGAAGACTATGAAGACAAAGAAATTTCTTGTCCAAAATGGTAACCTTCATTTTAAAAGAATTATTAAAATACCTATTAAGAATAAACCTAGCAGTATTAGTAATTCTTAAAAACTAAATGTTTTGATGCTTTACATGTACAACCAAGGACCACCAAAAGAGTATGAGAGATTATGTGAAGAGTTCTGTTTGTAAACAAAACTTGATGATTAAGATCAAAAACTCAAATGACAACACATACTGGCAAGGTTGTGAAGAAAGGGAAACACTCCTCCATTGCTGGTGGGAGTGCAAACTTGTACAATCACTATGGAAGACAATCTGACAATATGTTAGAAAACTACCTACCTCAAGACCCAGCCACACCACTTCTGGGTATCCACCCAAACGATTCCTCACAAAACCACAAGGATATATCCCTATCTATGTTCATAGAAGCCTTATTTGTAATAGCTAGAAACTGAAAACACCCAGATGTCCCTCAGCTGACAAATGGATAAAATAATTGTGGGACATTTACTATTACTCAGCTATCAGAAACAAGGAAATCATTCAATTCGCAGCCAAATGGATGGAACTAGAAAAGCTCATCCTGAGTGAGCTATCCCAGACTTAGAAAGATGCACATGACATCTACTCACTTATAATTGGATTTTAGCATATAGTATAGGATAACTATCCCACAACCAACACACCAAAATGATCAGGAACATAGACTTTGTTACCTATGAATGGGACAATTTTCCCTATGGGTGCTACCATTTAGGCCCCCAGTGCAAGAGGAAACTCTTAGCCCTCATGTGACTGTTGAACTGAAAGGGGTTGATATGTAGGGACACCCCACACCAGAGGAGTGGAGTGGGTGGGAGAGAGAGGACAGGATGGAGGGTGGAACTGGGAGGGGTGGAAAGAGGGCAATATGATGGAGATATAACTTGAAGTCATAAATAAACACAAAAAACTTGAAAAGTCAAAGGAAGTCTGTGAGAACAGCAGTCACTGTGACCTCAACTATAGTGTTCCATGTTATGACTGTAACTTCAGTGTTAATGGCCATGACATCAACTTCAGTGTTACATTCTATATTACCTGACTATCAACACTAATCTGTATCAGTATCTCTAGATGCCTCATTAAAAATAAGAGTCAGAGGCCTTACCTCAGAGTCTACTCAGAATAATCATTTCAAGGAGATTACCATGTTTTCAGTACTTGAGAAATCCAGATTGAAAGTAGTTCTCTGAGAAAGCTTTATGCTCAACACAGAGTCCTATCTGGCTCTGTGGTATCTATGTGTTCCAAATCTAGAGAGCTAGCAGACCTCATGTACTCACTACTCATTCTTGTCCTAAATGGACTCATGTCTTGGCTCATGCTCAGGAAATTTGCATTTAAAAATGCAGGACTTCCCTCTCCTTAGGCACTACCAAAAAATACAGATATAAAAATGGCTAGAATTAGCTATACACAATCTACCTTCAGCTGATACACTTAGCAAACATTGCTCAAGATTTTGGATTCAGAACCATATTTTATAACCATTGTTCCTCATTAACTGTGGCTGTATCTTTTGACTGTAACGGAAATAATTTAAAAATAAAACATAATAATGGCCTATAGTTGCTGTCGATCTTCTTAAAAGTAAGTATTTCAACTTGGAAAACATAATTTATTATTACGTGTTCATCTTTTGGTGAACTCTACACAACACATGCTGGGCTTTTCCTGTTTATCCATTCATAGTCATAATGGTAGCAAATCAGTAGGTACTGAAATTTGCAGAGATTTTGTTAAGAAAATTGAAAGACAAAACCCAAATTACCTTAACATATGAGGTGCCACTTTTACAAGTCTATGAGAAATGAGCAAGAAAATTATCTCTTGGAAAATATGATCATGACATTTTAAACTGCGTGCTTGTCTCTTCATTTTAAAACAGTGGTTCGCAACCTTCTTAATGCTGGGACCCTTCAATACGGTTCCTCATGTTATGGTGACCGACAACCATAAAATTTACTTTGTTGCTTCTTTGTAACTATAATTTTACTATTGTTATGAGTCATGATTCAAATATCTGATAAGCATGATATCTGATATGAAACCCCTGTGAAAATGTCTTTCGACTCCCAAAGAGGACCCATAGGTTGAAAAAGATGTTTTAAAAAAAGAAAAAAAATTAGATTACTTACTATTCTTACTATGGATCAAATACACTGTTTATATTACCTTAGCAATGAACATTTTGCTTATATTCTTAGTCTTTAGATTTTTCTATTTATAATTATCTGAAGAGACAATGGACCACTGCTTGCATGAGATACCTGTTCTCACTGAGAGGGGAAACTTTTTTAGTTGGTTCTTTTCTTTTACTTTTTTAAAATGTTTATTTATTACTTCAGGTTACATCTCTATCACAGTGTCCTCTTTCCACCTCTCCCAGTCCCACCCTCACACTCTCTACCCCCCTATGGCTTCCATCCCACACCTGCGGAGTGGAGTGTCCTTACATATCAGTGCCCCTCCCCAGTTGAGCAGTCATATGAGGGCCAAAGAGCCTCCTCATACACTGGGGGCCTACAAGGCAGCCCTACTAGAGCAAAGTGTTTCATTGACAGATGTTCCTGTTCCCTTTAGTGTACTGACTGTAGTACAGTTATGTTGTACTATATGGCTAAAATCTGATTATAAGTGAATAAATGCCATGTGCATCCTTCTGAGTCTGGATTAGCTCACTCAGGATGAGCTTCTCTAGTTCCATCCATGTGGCTGCAAGTTGCATGATTTCATTGTTTCTGATAGCTAAGTAGTATTCCATTGTGTAGATTTATCACAGTTTTTTTTTTTTAATCCATTCTTTGGTTGAGGGACATCTGGCTTGTTTCTAGTTTCTAGCTATTACAAATAAGGCTGCTATGAACATAGATGAGGAAACTTCCTTGTGATTCAGTGAGGAATCAATTGGATGTATACCCAGACCCAGACGTGGTATGGCTGCGTCCTGAGGCAGAGCTATTCCAAGTTTTCTAAGATATTGCCAGACTGACCTCCATAGAGGTTGCACAAGCCTGCACTCCCACCAGAAATTGAGGAGGGTTCTCCTTTCTCCACACCCTTGCCAGCATGTGCTGTCATATGAGCTTTTGATCTTAGCCATTCTGACAGGTGTGAGATGGAATCTCAGAGTAATCTTGAGTTGCATTTCTCTGCTGATTAAGGTTGCTGAGCATTTCTTCAAGTGTCTCTCAGCCATTAGGAATTCCTCCTTTGCGAATTCTCTGTTTAGCTCAGTTCCCCATTTTTTGTTATTGGATTATTTGGTTTCTTGGCATTTTATTTCTTAAGTTTTTTTGTAAATTATAGATATTAGCCTTCTTTCAGATGTGGGGTTGGTGAAGATTTTTTCCCAATCTGTAAGCTGCCATTTTATTCGAATGACAGTGTCTTTTGCCTTACAGAAGCTTTTCATTTTCACGATGTCCCATTTATTGATTGTTGGTCTTAGGTCCTGAGCTGTTGGTGTTCTGTTCAGGAAGTTGTCACCTGTGCTGATGAGTTTGAGGGTTTTCCCCACTTTCTCTTCTAATAGATTTAGTGTGTCAGGACTTATGTTACAAGTGGACATCCAGTTGGACCAGTACCACTTGTTAAAGATGTTGTCCTTTTTTTATTATATGGTTTTGACTTCTTTGTCAAGGATTAGGTGACCATAGGTGTGTGGGTTCATTTCTGGGTCTTCAATTCGATTCCATTGATCCACTGGTCTGTTTCTATATCAGTACCATGCTGTTTTTATTACTAACCCTCTTTTACTTTTTTTGCATGTCCCAGGAATCAAGCTCAAGTCATCAGACTTTAATTTTCCAGATAGGTGTCAAGCACTGTTTCCCACTGCACTATCTCTTTACATCATCTCCTGAGTCTTTTATTTAATATTATGCAACAAACATTCCATGTAACTTTGTGCTGCCATTATGATTACAAATTGTAAGAATTCATTAGGTCCATCCTAATGAAATATCCTTACCCAGTATGTTATTTTCAGAGTTTTCAGTTGCTTTAAACTTCTTGCTGTCAATAGCTAAGTTTGCTATGAGTACTTTTTAGCATAGAGTATTATTTTTCTTCTGCCATTTGGGCTCTCAGCAGATACACTCCTGTGAGTTGCATCTTCTATCTTATCAATTAGGAGTTTTTTCTAAAAAAAAATTGTAATTGAAATTTATTTAGTGGCTTTGCTCATTTTGGGAAGACATTAGTGGTTGAAAACATCTTATGATGCAAACCTTAAAAGCCCCCTGACTAGGTATTTGCATGTCAAATATATGGACATATAAAGACCCAATCTATTAATGGTTTAAGAAGCAATCCAATTAGATAACTAAAGTCTTCTACATAAATGTGTCAGGATAATTATTTAAAATACCTTCCATAGATGCACAATGATCACTCACCAGGTATGTGTATGCTTCTTTCTATGTGTCCATATGCCTAAAAGAAAGCCGAAAACTTAACATTTATATGTAAACTGTCTTTCCATCCCAAAGAAACTACCTCTAAGCTAGAATATGCAAAAGTATATAGTTCAACTGAAATTCTGAATGATCAAGAAGCATAATTTAAACAGATAGCATAATATAGGATTATCTTACTCACTTGTATAAAGTAATAGATGTCAAAATGGTCATCTTTATAGTGATAGAAAGACGTGTCCAGTTCAGTTACAGATTTCACAGAGCCCCTCAGAATTTCCATTTTATTGGCCTCCAATGCAGCCCCAAGGTGTTATATAAGCCCTTTCTGGCAAGCAGGAACATGTCATTTTTTGACAGTTTTGAAAGTCTCTTATTCTAACTGATGTTTGCCATCCCAGTCACCATACAAGCGTATTCTATGTTAACACAATTCCATAAGCAACTCTCTCTGAAGCAATCTTCTCGAATGACCCAAGCTGTTTGAAAAATTTTTGAGGTGACTGTAATTGTAGATTTTTGTTACATACATGCATACCATTCATACACAATGTCCTTGGCAACAACTCAATATTTAAAAGCTTTTGAATGTTCAAAATGACACTGTGAATTATAAGAAGAATGCCAACTAGATATTTATTGGCTGCCTCCTCTGTGATAAATACTACTCTAAGCACTCTAATTTTTTTTAACTTTTATGATCCTTTAAACAATCCGAAGAAAAGGGACTATATTATTTCTATTGCTTCACTGAAGAGGGGTTTGAGATATACAGATATCAAGTAATTTGCTCCAAATAAATACAGGTAGAGAAAGCCCTAGAGATCATAAACAATTGATGATGCCATTGTGTCCGACCTCTAAATGAATACAACTCATGAATTTCATGTTCTCATATTTCATAATGAGATAGAACTGTTTTTGTAGGTGAGTAGAATATTTGAGTTTATTTTTGATGCAAACCATTAAAACATCTCATTAAAATAAAGGAAAATATATGTATAACAATAAAATCACATTGTACTGCTGGTTCTTCTGTCAACTTGACCCAAGCTAGTGTCATTAGAGAGAAAGGAGTCTCAGTTGAGGAAACATCTCCATGATATCCAACTATAAGGCATTTTGTCAATTAGTTATGGAGCCAGAGGACTAGTCCACTCTTGGTGGTTCCATCCCTGGGCTGGTGGTCCTGAGTTCTATAAGAAAGCAGACTGAGCAAGCAAAGGGAGGAAGCAGGTAAGCAGCTCTCCACCATGGCCTGTGCATCAGCTCTTGCTTCCAGATTCCTGCCCTGTTTGAGTTCCTGTGCTGACTTCCTTCGATGATGAACAGTGATGTGGAAGCTGAATAAACCCTTTCCTTCCCAGTTTGCTTTTTTGGTCATGCTGTTTCATTACAGCAATAGAGACCTTAACTAAGACACCCATGTAAATAAACTTTGAATTTCTGATATGATAGATAGTTGCCTTAATTTTTGCATTAGAAAATTGAGAGTTAAAGTTATTTAGACAAAACTTGAAAATTCTAAAACTCAAAATAAATAACAGTTGCTATGTTCAGAAAGGCCACTCAATGAGCTAATTAATAAAATGGAAACTCCATTCTCATCCCCTCCTTTTATTAGCAGGGGTGACTGCTACCGCTAGTCTAGAAGTACTCTCACCTCATTGTCAATACTGTTGGTGATCAGATTTATAGATTAGGATTATACTTTGGATCTTCTCAGATTCTTCATAACATCTCCAGAAGAGAACTCCATGACTTTGAATCTTCTTGCCACCATGTACACACCTAAACCCTACGAGAAGTGCCCATGAATTCTCCTGTACCTCTAGTTTCTCTGGAGTATGTTTTTTCCAGCCTTCAGAAGGTAAATAAATCTACTACTGCTCTGCTTCTAGTACTCTTTGTTTGATGAACTATGTGTTTATCTAGTTTATTTTATATAAAATAGTAAAATCAGTATTTGGAGGAGGAGGGAACCTCCAGATACTAATTTGGATATGATGAATTTAACAAACTGTTTACATATTCAAATATACTGGTCAGTAATGATCATAACTCATAAATTTTAAAATTATTAACATAGAAATTGAAAGTCTATGAAGGTCACTCATCATGGAAAGTATGGTAAAGGAGAATGAGGAAACAAGTCCTGACTGCTGAAGAACTCCAACAAAAAAACCTATAGAGAAGGACAAATAGCAAAGAAGGCTGAGAAAGCACAAAGACCTGGTGTATTATCACATAAAATCAGAAAGATACTGTTCCAAGACCTGGGAAGTAACCAACTGTAACTGTTTGAAGTATCTAAGAGACCAAAAACACCAGAAAAAAATCCCTTTAAACTCATCATTGATACTTTTTCTCATATTTTTAGAAGCAGAAGCCAGAGTAAGTAGGTGAAGGATTAGGTATGAAATCAGCTGCTTCAAAAAAGGGAAATAGAATCATCCAGAAGGGACAGGGTGAGGGTTCTATAAATAATGATTAGAAGTGACAGTTCAAGAATGATACTGATGTATCTTGGATTCTCATTTTTGTCCCTTACTGGATGTGTGACATTGGTCTGGGTTCTTAACTTATTTATACCTATTTCACACCTACCAACTAGGAGAAATGCAGGACTATGAAAGGGAGAGATCAATTATTAAAAATTCTTGCATATAGAAATCTCCAAATATTAAATAAGTAAACACTAGAAACAACCATCATATAATCATGAAACAACATGGCAGAACATGGGTTTGGAAGTTTACTAACCCAAATAGGGTTATGAATTCTAGAGAATAAGGATCTTTAATATCTTTACTAGAGAAGTAGATTTCTTTTCAAGCAATGAGTGTAGGGAGTTAGATAAATTAGATTTAGAAAATATATAGGGTTTTTGATACTGTCTCTTAATTCAGGGCATGAAGAGCATTATCAGCATGTGGACTAAAAACAGGAAACAAACAGGAGACTTAATAGACTGAAAAACAAGGTTGAAGTCAGGAAAAACAGGAAAGACTCAATAGACTGAAAAACAAGTTTGAAGTCAGGAAAACAGGAAAGACTTAATGGACATGAAGAAACAAAGTATCTGGCCTGACATTGTTTTCAGCTGCTAAGTGGGTGGAGCCCAAATTAAGCTGAAACAGAGTTCCTCCTATTTAAGGACAGTGCATGAAGCCCAGAAGGTGAAGAGGCCCCTGATGCTAGAGAGCTCCAAGAGTCCTGCTAAAAAAAATGCTGACCATCATTTGATGGCCAGATTTCCCTGAAGCAGAAAGAAGCTGGTGAGCAAAGAAAGCCTGAGCAAGACACCAAAAGGCCAAGGACTAAACCCTGTGGCTCAGCTTTTGCCTAGAGGGGTTTGATCTGTCCGAACAGTGGCCTAAAGGAAACGGTCCCTGGCTTTAAGGACTGAGGCAGAGCAGCTGAGTTCCTGATTCAAAAGAAGTAAGTTGGCCTGCAGTCGGCTGGGGTCTCCCACAGAGAAGAAAGCATGAAGCCTTATTTAAGGTGAGACTGCAATAACCAACTGACCCTGACGAACCTGCATCTGAGAGATCCAGAAAAAGGACTGCTAAGTGCGTTAAAGAATCTACAACAAAGACTGTGTTCCTGACGACTGAGGACCTGCCCCAGAGACTGTATCATTCTAAAAGGTTAAAAAAATAATTATCAGTAGGTTTAGTGGATAGGTTAAAGGGGTTGTAGGAATTTATAGGATTAGTAGTTAAGAAATTTTTGGTGTTTGTTATAAGTAAATTTAGTAATAAATAAGTGTTAAATAATAATTTAAAAGATCGGTTACACATGAGGATTCATTCAGAAAGTATAGGATTATAGTTCTAAGATGAGCATGCTTAAAATTGAACATTCTTTTAAATCCTACCATCCCTCTCTTCCTTTCTGTGAAAGGACATTTCCACGCTAACCCAAAAATCATTGTAGAATTCTCTCATGAAACAAATCAGATTCATTCTGCTTTCTCTATGTCTCTTGACTGCTACTCCTTTGAAATCCCATGCAAATGTCTAAACTCAGGCAATCCCAACTAGTCTTTGGCGTTCTTTGGCTTTTGGCTCCTAGTACTGCCTATCTACTGACATCCCATTTCCTTACAGGGAAAGCCCAAAAGTGATTTTAATATTTTAGTATACAACATCATTGGTTTAATTAACATTTTTATTCTATATAACCATCAGAATTTTCTCCACTGATTCTATTCCTCCCTGAAATAGAAAACTTCCCCCATTATGCTTTTGCATAACACATTGTATATGCATAAATGTGTGTGTGTGTGTGTGTGTGTAAGTGTGTCTAGATTTCTGAAGAAGAAACATGACATGCTTTACTTTTCTAACCTCTCTTATTAACTTGTCTTGTTCCTCCATCTACCATCCCTTTAGAGTCATTAGACACTTTCCTTTCCCCAAGAAAGTTCCACTTCTACTTTCATATCATACAGAAAAATAAATTGATGGATGGGTGGATGGACAGATGGATGCATGGAAGCATGGGTGGGATGGGTAGATAGATAGATAGATAGATAGATAGATAGATAGATAGATAGATAG
>CAJQZJ010000315.1:5049035-5102096 GCA_907164525.1 Lophiomys imhausi | reverse complement strand
TAGATAGATAGATAGATAGATAGATAGATAGATAGATAGATAGATAGATAGACAGACAGACAGACAGACAAGTGACAGGTGCTTTAAATCTAGATTCCTCACATCAGAAAAATATGTGAAAGCCTTAAGTGTGACATTCAAATCCTCAATAATACTTCCCCTGGCTACCCCATCAACATAATATTTTGCTGCACAAAACCAAAAGATTTTGTGTAATCTAGATAGAGTTCTAGTTTTGTAATTTTGACTGCTACTCTTTTCTAATCCTGTGCTAGTGTCTAAATTCAGGACATACCAACTACTTTTTTGTGTCCTTTGGCATCTGGCTTCTATAATGAGATTTTCAAATTACCCAGAAAATTCTAACATTGATACCTCCATGGGGATACTCTTCCCTGATTCCTGTTCCAAAAAGACACACTTTCCTTTCTCTTGCTGTCAACACTTTCCTATTCTATCCTCAATATTTATTGTTCTGCCTCCACATTTGGATCACTTTGTTTTTATTACATCTCTATGATACTTTATACAATGCACTTTAATGCACTTAATTTAAAGACCTTTGTGTTAGACCTGAAAGCCTGTAAAATATGTGATGTTATCTGTCTGTCCTCTGCCTGGTAGTGAAGGCATTCAGAATATACTCATGAGAAAGGGAGGAGATGAACATACTTGACGCTTTGTGTGAATGAAAAATTAGCCTATCCTCTGAAACAGAAGGCTGTCAGGTAAATAACATCATGTGAATTTATGTACATTTCCATTTTAGTTACACCTTAATGGCCCCTCAAGCCTTCTCACTGGGTATAGGAAAGGAAACATCCTCATCCTCAGAAACTGTAATGTTCTGTCAGCATCTAGAAGAAACAAAAATGCACACCACTGATTTCCCTTAGGATACTCAAGCAAAGGCTTCAAGTCCTGAACAAAATAGAGACATCCCCAACGTAAGAAGACTTCCTGTCATGCTTGCATAATTCACACCGCATTCGGAAAAGGACTGCTGGATTTATTTGTTCCATTAAGATAAAGGAAAGAGACCTGTCACAGAGGTACAGTCCCAGGTACTACAGCAGACAGGAGGCAGAGAAGGCTGTCATAGCTTTTAACAGAGCTGAGGAGTCAATTAGTCCCTAATTAGCTGAGGACACACTTCTGCTGCTGGGCTGGCGGATGTGCTGTGATGACACCGTAGGCAGAAATCTGTCTTCCTCTTCATCTTTGTTTGGATATAACTAATTAATAACTAATAGCTTAGTTAATCAAGATCGGGAAAGGATTTCTCTTCTCTATCTTGGACTGTTCTCATATGGGTGACTGATACGGAAATCAGGTCTGTATGTAACCACCCAGGTTTTCCACCTTATACCTTTGTATGTAAGTGCACAATCACATTCCACCCACCACCAATGTGTCAGTGAAGGCAATGGGCTCAAGCCACAGGCTGAGGAAGGACATAGGGTGAGGAAAGGACCTTGAGAGAAGAGCTTCTTTGGCTAAGGGCTCTGCAGCTCCAGATTCTTTCTTGGTGAAAGGACGTGAGAGCACACTTGTGCATGCCAGAGTAGACTGGTAAGTGGAAGGTGGGTCTCCATCAAGCAGGCCCGTTCTTTGGCTTCTGCATATTGTGATTTTCTTTTTCTCCAATGCACTTTAGAGGAGGTAGGGAAAGCAACTTAAAATTCCTATTTTTGGCTGGGTTGATGTCCCAAACCCTCTACTTAAGGCCTTGCCTGGTTATAGAAGATGGCTGGTTCAGGCTCGCCATGTGCCATTACTAGGAGTTTTTGCTAATTACTTTCGTGGATCTCATGGAGTTTCCATTGCACTAGGTAGCTTGGTGTTCTCTAGCAGTGGCAGTGGGGGCTGTCTCTTTTGTCTGCTTTCAGGACCCTTCTCCTCCTACTGGTTTGCCTCATCCAGCCTTGATGTGATGGTACATGCCTGGTCTTACTGTAGTTTGTTATGCTGTATTAGGTTAATGTCCTTGGGAGGCCAGCTCTTTTCTGAGGGGAGGCAGTATGTGTGTGGAGAGGGGGAGCTGGACCTGGGGAAGAGAGGAAGTGGGGAGAGACTGAGGGAAGAGGAGGGAGGGGAAACTGCAGTTGAGATTTAATATATGAGAGAATTTAAAAATTTTTAAAGTATAAGTAGATTAAAAAAAATTTCTACCTTGATCATTCTTTATCCCAGTGGTGGAGCCAGAGATCTGTTCCATGCTTGTATGTCTCCTCTTTGTGAAATAGTCTCTTCCAACTCTACTTAATGCCTTCATGGTTGACAGGCTAATGGACCTCAAGTCCTGTGTGAAGCTCTGTTCTCACACAGACCAACAGACTAGAGGAGTAAGAACATCTCCGGTCACATTCCATGACAACATGGGGGTTGACTGTTCCTCACAGGCCTATGTTGTTGTCATGTAACCACTATGATTCTATCAGCAGCTGTTTGAACCTGTAAGACATAGATCTATGCATAAAGTCTTTGGATGACTTGGAGTGTGCTCTTGCAGGATCATGGAACTCTGGTCACTGTTCATGCTTTTTGCATTATGGTCATGCATGAGCTGAATGCTTTTGCTCACCAAACCCTTAAAGTACTGGGGTCATTTAATCATGCCCAGGAACTCCAAAACTGTGAGCCAAAATAAACCTTTTAACTGTATATGTAACTTACTTCAGGTACCTTTATTATAGCAATGAAAGTACACCTCTCTAAGTACTCACTGGGTCATGTAAACAGTTACCTGTCAAGGCTCACTTTCACATCATGTTGCCATATCCAGATTCTGACAGGAACCGTTGTTACACATTCATTTATTGAGCTAAACAAAGATTAAAATAAAGCAAAACCATGGTAATTATTAAAATCATTTTAATGTACTTTCCAGAGTGGAGAACAAGCAAAGCAGTTGACCTGGAAGATGGACATGCTGATGCATAGATAAACTACTTCTATGCCCTGGACTTTTAACCATCAATCAATACCTTTGTATCTCTTCTGAAGCAATGTTTTATATAATTTTGCTGTATCCAATGGAAATTAAAATATATCTAGAAGGAAATGCAAGAGGAAATCTTTTGTGTCTTTTAATTTAAAACAAAATACTTATTATACTACAAAAATTATAATAAAAAACCCAAAAGTGGCTGGACATGGTAATACACACCTTTAATCTCAGCACTGGAGAGACAGAAGCAAGTAGATCTCTGTGAGTTCAAGGCTAAACTGGTCTATATAGTGAGTTCAAGGCCAACCAGGGCCACATAGTCAGAAACTGTCTGAAGGAAAAAAAATTGAAAATATCTGCTCTTCAACAGTCCCTAAGATAAAAAAAAAAAGGGCCACAGGTTACTTTTTAAAAGATTGCAAGGTGTGGCTGATGAGATGGCTCAGTGGCTAAGAGCACTTGTTACTCTTACAGAAAATCCAGTTCAGTTCCTAAAACCCACATGTTGGTATGCAACCATCTGTTACTCCAGTTCCAGGGGATCTGACTCCATTTTCTGGCCTCTGTTAGCACCAGGCAAGCACATGGTGCACATACATATGTGCAGGCAAACATTCATACACAAAATAAATAATTCACACAAAAAATCTAAATATTTCAAAGCACACATAAGAGAAATTATAAGTAATATTTTGTCACTAATTCTAAATTATCCTGCTTGAGAATTCAACCTCAGGATTGGCTTCCCCAACCCCAAATAAAAGCCATTTGTGTGCAGTCTAAATACAGAAGGAACAGATGCACTGGCTCACTGTGTTACAGGATTTGTGTGCTATTTGGAAATTGGATTGCTTTGACGAACTACTTGTTAGCCAGCAAAAGCATTAAGAGATTGTCTGCCACGATTTTCAAGTTGTCCCTAATGATAAACTCATTTTAAAATAAGAAGGCAGCCAAAGTACTTTTACTTAGAAAGATATTATTTCATCCATGTCAGAAACACCAAAAGCATGAAAAGAAAGTGCACTCCAGCTTTCAGTTTTGTTATTTAAGACTTACGAATAACAGAATCAAACAATTTTAATCCTAAATAGTACATATTTCAGAATTCCCTTGAAATGCCTGTCATTTTAAAGACTTGCAGTCTCCTGTGGGTGTGGCTGTTGTAAACCTCACTCTGCTTTTTGAATCTTCCCTTCCCATTACCCTCTGATACCTACTTCAGTGTTGTTTAGGGATGCTGCCAAATGGCACTGTACTAGTTACTTGTTCATGTATCCCGTGTTTTCCTACTGCACTATAGCACACTTTATTCTAAGGGGCCATGACATTATTTCCAAAAGTTCTTTCTTTACAAGTAAGTGGTATTTTCTTCAAAACTAGAAAGAAGGGCTTAAATATTCAGGTAATTTTTTTCATTTGTTCGTAGTACCAAAGCTTTTCTTCAATGAGTTTCTGTGTAACTATCAAGTTAAATGAATTAATTCTTGCTTTTATGCATTTTCAAAGTATTGGCATTATGATAGTGGTTTCTGTGAATTGAGAAATTTATCTCACACACAAATATATATATTATATATCATATATATGCATGTTTATATATTTAAGTATGTAGTAAATGTATTTTTTGCCCTAAAGACCAATGCACTGACTGTATATTTTAACACGTTTTCCCATCTTTTTGGATATGTGTAATTACTTACTATTTCTTCATGAGGGCTGAACAATAGTTTATTTTGAACTCCTGATGTCTAACACACTCATTTGCGGCCCATATGAGATTATTTAAATAAATTACATTAAATAACATAGAAAATGCAGTGCCCTAGACACTCTACAAAAACCTCCTGGGCTCAATGTCCACCCAGTTCATAACTGTCAAGCTGTGCAGCACAGATCACCGCATCTCCATCTACGGAACATTGCTAATGTCACAATGTATAGGTCAAAGTCAGTAAACTTTTTTTCTAAACTTGATAATAATAATTAGAGTTTATAGTCCAACATACAAAACCGAGCCTATTATAGGGTACATTTATCTCCATCTCAATAAGATGGAAAAGCCACTGTAAACTTGAAGACTATAGGCAGACAGCTGATTGAGTTGAGTTCTTGTTTGAGCATCCCTTAGGCAGATAATATCATCATTGTCTGTTCTGTGTCTTTACTAAGAATGTCCGCCTTCAAAATGTTGTTGTGTTCCTAATTTCTCCGGGTAAAGATGGCAGAGCATGGTTACAGCTTCTCGCTGACTACATTCAGCCCATTTGGTAACCTTGTCCAGATTGAATATGCTTTGGATGCTGTAGCTGGAGGGGCCCCTTTGGTGGGGATTAAAGATGCAAATGGTGTAGTATTAGCAACTGAGAAAAAACAGAAATCCATCCTGTATGATGAAAGGAGTGTGCACAAAGTGGAACCGATTACCAAGCATATTGGTTTGGTGTATAGAGGCACGGGCCCAGATTATAGAGTGCTTGTGCACAGAGCTTGGAAATTTGCTCAGCAATACTATCTTGTTTACCAGGAGCCCATTTCCACAGCCTGGCTGGTGCAGAGTGGCATCTGTGATGCAAGAATATACTCAGTCAGGTGGTGTTTGACTATTTGGTGTTTCTTTACTTATCTGTGGGTGGAATGAGGGATGACCATATTTATTTCAATCAGATCCATCTGGAGCTTACTTTGTCTGGAAGGCCACAGCAACAGGAAAGAACTATGTGAATGGGAAAACTTTCCTTGAGAAAAGATACAATGAAGATCTAGAACTGGACGATGCCATTCATACAGCCATTTTGACCCTAAAGGAAAGCTTTGAAGGGCAAATGACAGAAGATAACATAGAAATTGGGATCTGCAATGAAGCTGGCTTTAGGAGGCTCACCCCGAGTGAAGTGAGGGATTACTTGGCTGCCATAGCATAATAAAGATGTGCCTGGACAGTCCAGATCTCACACGGTGTATCTACTTATACATGTTTAAAGTGCGTTTTGTTTGTGCAGACTTATTTCTACATGGTTTGATGGATTCACTTTTTAAAAATAATGATCATAATAAACTTTAAAACCCAAAAATGACATAATTATTAACAATAGAGGTTATATAGTTATGTAGAGGTACTGAGAAGAAACCATTGTCTAATACTTCCATGTTGAAACTGAACAGAAAAGACATGCCAAAAGTTAGAGAATGAAGCAATTGTAATTTCATGGATACAATGAGGGAATGTACTGGGTGTTGTGAAAAAGAAGCAAGGGAACCTAAATTCATCTAAAAGGTAATTTGATGCTAAAAATAATTTTCAACTCTCATTGCTTGAATATGTGGCTACTTCAAATTTCTTATTATTTGTAGCTGATCTATGTAAAAAAACACTGTACAATTATAGTCTAGATAATTTTTCTAAGCATATTCATGTTCAAATGCATGGAATTCTTATATGTCATCTTAGTATTATATTTTGTAAATGTATATCTAACAATATGATTAAATGAAAATATTTATTGATTTTTTTCCATTTTCTTCTGCCTCTAATTTTTGTAATATATATTTAAATTGTTTTTGTAACCATAGAAACTTGCCAACAATTACTGCTAAAATAACCCCAATTTCCTACAAAATTGCTTATATCAAGCTTCAAATTCAGATCCTCATTAAGAAAATATTTTGAATATAAATACAGCTACCTAACTGACATATTCTTTTTTGAAGCCATGGCTTCCTTTTAATTATTAAGTCTCAGTAGGCAAAATCAACATAGCAAAACAAAATACAAATGTGCCCTACTTTGTCTATATATTAACAATGTCCCTGAAGATTCTAATTTCTTTTCCTTTTGTAAAAATTTTCATTTTTACGTGCATTGACATTTGGCCTGAACATCTGTGTAAGGAAATCATATCCACTGAAACTTTAGCTATAGACAGTTGGGAGTTGCCAGGTAGGTACGGAGAATTGAACCCAGGTCCTCTGGAAGAGCAGCCAGGGCTCCTAACTTTTGAACCATCTCTCCTGCCCCCTCTTATTTATTCTGAAGTCCATCTTGCAAATTGCATTTCATTTTACTGGATTGTTATCATCATCATCATCATCATCGTTATTATTTTTGGTTGGTTCCAAAATACTTTACATAAATCTAAATGCTTCAACACTGATTTTGTGAGACCTCACATCAAGTGACAGATTACCAGATTGTAGTTGTTTAATGACTATCTAATGTGTCATACATCTGCTTGTTTTAATAAATGCAAATTGCATAATATGGCTGATTATACCTTGGGATGAAGTTAGGATAGAGAAGATGAAATACTCCCCAAGGTCTTGCCATTGCCTTTCGAATCTTTTTTTTTTTTTTTTTTTTTTTTTTTTAGTTTCATCAAAATTGCTCCTGCTGACTCTGGTTTACTTTGCTCTTTATTTTGACAAATTAAGTTTACCAAGTAATTAGAATCTGACGTGCCTTTCATGGCTTCTCAGCACAATTAATACTGGAATAGTGCCAAGAACATTGGAGTTCAAAACCCAAGGGTAGAAAAATGATGACTGAATCTGTCAAGGAAAGAGTATCCCACTTCTGAGTCCTGGCCACAGCACTGTTTTTCTTATTATCTGCACAATCCACAGCCCACAGCTAGTACTATTCATTTGTGCAACTTTTTGTGTATACATTAAACTTTCTTGAACCTTCAAGGCAAATGTCCTCTGCTCATTTTAATTGAGAAGGGAAAAAAGTGTGAGAACTCGCCTAGTTCTCACACTTCCTGCATAGTTCAGAAGTTCTTGATGTCTCTGGAGTGGAGTGGTGAAGAATGTTGGTATCTAGCATCCATTTTCCTTGTGGACTCAGACCATCTTAGTGCCCAGTGGAGATCTGTGAATGAGTTTATCCCAGCCTCACTGCACGTGAAGATCCATTCCATCCCCAGGAAGAGGTTTGGTTGTGATATGTTCAGACGATGCCATCTCCACCTTCCTAATAGCTTCCATTTGTGAGAACTGGCCTTAGGGATTCACATTGGTCCCAAAGTAGAAGGTGGGATATGTCTGCTTCTGGTGTTGAGGCATAGGAGGTGATCATAAAAGACATGCCTCAGAGACATAAATGGACATTTAAATACAGCAAAACCACACAAGAACATAAGTTCTAAATTTTCCACTTATAACTAAGGAAAGGCTTAAGTGTCTTTTAAAATATAGTGTTAAGAACAAGAATATGCATATATAATATATTTATATATATGCATATTACACATTCTGTAAATAATATTTTAATAATATATATTATATACTATATAGCATACATATTATATATAACATAATTTATATGTTACATATGATACATATGTAATATATAATAACATACACCATATGTGTATTAATCTCTTAATCATGCTGCCTCAGGTTTCTGGTGCAAGGATCATGGGTGAGTTTCTGCACTGACTGAATTCCTAAATATTTTAAACAGAAGTGTAAATACTCAAAAAATCTTAAAGACAGTCCTGCCATGGTGCAGTGTGTGCTGGTCTCAGACTCTCTGAACTCTTGCTCACCTTCACAGCACACACCAGTATGTATGGCTTTAAACATTTTTAATCAGCAGAATGTTTGCAAACTCACATTCCACCCTTAGTTCTGTCCTTCTAGATTCTGAACACAGGGTTATCAATTGAAGAAAAGATCTAAAGGAGTAAACTCTGTTCATATATCCATACATGAGAAAAGGCACTTAATTGCATGTTAATTTTTTGAGCTGGCCCTACTGTGTTGTGCACACATTGGGTTAAAAATATATCTTCAATTTGGGCATGATTTTAGACTTACAGAAAAGTAACAAAAGGAGAATTCTCACATATCTCTTATCTCTGTTTCCTCCTCTTACATCTCACATTCCTTGGATGCCATGGTCAATGTTAAGAAAATTCCAGTGCATTGGAATATTAATTTTAACTGAGCTCAAGACTTTAGTTTTGTTTCATTAGTTTCCTAATAATGTTGCTGTGTCACAATCTAATTGACAATTCTGCATTGTACAAAGTTTGGAATGTTTTTTAAATTGATCCTTTGAAATGTTCTTCATTTCTTAATTCACAGTCCTGTTTTTGCCTCCATCTAGGCATTTAATGCAGCAGTGTTCTTTGGAGAATTGCCTCTGAGTGACAATATGCCATGTTTTTCACACTCTTGACTGCTAGGCAGATCTCTAAAGACAACTTGTTCCTTATTTATGACACTATATATTAAAGAACTGGAAATATTCAATATAATGCCTACTTTGTGCAGAGTCTATGAACTCCAAGAAGAACACATAAATGTCAAAATTGATTAATAAATTATGATTGATTTAAAATTTCCACCCGAAGTACCATTTTTCTAAATAAATGTTCATGGAAAATATAAAATATTCTTAGATGTTTCTTATGGGATATGAAAGTTCTTTAGTACTATTTTCAGGAAGATGCCTGAATAACTTAAATATTTTTCAGATTTTCAGAATGATCAATTTTTAAAATATTTTTATTACAGTGATTTATCACTCAGGATTGCAGTACTTCAAACACTGTATTTTATAGTTCAAATAAACAAGAGCACTTTTCTATTTTTTTTCTTTTTGTGTATTCTGCACCAAAATGTTTTCAAATTTTAAAAAGATGTTTTATTCTGGGGCCACTAGTAAATGTGCATGAGCCATTATATTTAATAAACAACCATTATATGATTGAAGATTAAATAAGGAAATGGATTATAGTTCCATTAACAACATCAAAATATCCCTGGAAAAGCTACAAGGATATGCTTTTAAGTTAAGAGAAAGCACTTATCAGAGCTGTGGGTCCTAGGAAGATTGTCTGCAATGATAGAAAGGAGGCGTGTTTTATAACATGCAAGAGGAAGGCATTAGTCTTGGTGGTACCCTAAGTGTCTTCCAGGTGAGATGACTTCTGAAAGTAACTTCAGAGCTGTCATCAACAAAGATGATTGCAAAGCCTGGCTGCAGTTCACAGGATAGCCATGATCCTGATTAAAGGTCTCCATCTAGTGTGTCACAGTAAAGGCTTGGAATTAAGATGACATAACCTAGAAATAATAGTGCAGCACGGATTGTTCCTTGGCAGCCTGTAGGTGTTAGACATAGATGCTAGAATGTCTCTGAATTAACCGCTAAGGTCGTAAGTATTGGAGATCATACTACAAAAAAATAAAAATTATCTTTATTCATACATGTCAGTCAAAGTAGAGATGAGTCCCTGCTACACCCAGTGGACCCTGGCAACCCAACTACAGGTTATCAGCACTCATTACACAGCTACTTTCTCAGATAAAGAAACACTGTGTCCATGGGATTGTCAAAAGTAGGAAAAGAAGAGGTTGACAAGATGACTGGATGATTACAAGTGTTTACGGAAAAGCCAGGAAAGCTCAGTTTGATGTCTGGGACTCATGGTGGAAGGAGGTGATTTTTTTTTCTTTCATTGTCTTCACAACTACCCAGCTCTGTTATAAATAGGAGGTGGAGGGGTTTAGTCAGGGATTGTCATCATTTGGGAATGTTTTCTGAACAGTGAAGTGACTGGACTCTACTGAGTATATTGAATGAAAATCTCTTGGGTGGGAAAGCAATGGACTCTGTACAGTGAAAACACACATGTACCCTCTTGGTATATTTCTAGGGACCACACTTTGAGAAATGCCCCAAGGCTTCCAAATATATGGACACTTTCTGTCTCTTTTGACAGACCTAGAGATGATTTATGAAAGTTAAGTAAAGTAAGCCCCACATTGCAAACGTGAATTGGAACAATTTTGACATAAATAACTTACCCTTGTCTTACACTGACTTTTATTGTTATCACCAAAACTTCCTGTCCATGCAGGTCACTCATTTCTTCTAATCTCTTTGAAGGATGTGGCCACAGTCTGAAATAACCTTAAAATAGTTAAACATTGAAGGAATCTCATTTTAAGATTTTGTAAATGTAGTAACATGTTCATGTTTGTTGACATTTTTTGTGATAACCACAAAATTATAATAAAAGTCTGAAACAGCCTCAGTGTCTTAGTGAACAATCCTGTGCATCATTACTTAAGAAAGGATGCTTCTCTTGAAATGCAGTACTCCTGTATGAGCACTGAATGAGAGCTACTGTCCTGAGCTGTAATAAAAGTAAGGGATGCTCACAGCAATAACAACAAGAGCAAAATGCAGACTGATTGGGTATAATATTTTAAAAAGAAAACATGGGCCAGAGCAATGTCTCAGCACTTAAGAGCATTGGGTACACTTCCAAAGGACTCAATTCAATTCCCAGAATACACATAGCGACTTACAACTATCTGCTGATGCTAGTCCCAGCGTATCTGATCCTCTTTCTGATGGCCACCAGCAGTAAGCGCACACATAGCTGTATACACACATACATGCAGGCAAAACTCCTATACACACAAAATGAGTAAATTAATAATAAAAACGTTAAAGGAAACACACTGATGGTATTCATTGTTTCAGAAAATAGGACTGAAGATAGGAGAAATATTATTTAACTTTCTCTTTAATTGTATCCTTTCTCTCTCTCAGTGTGTGTGTGTGTGTGTGTGTGTGTGTGTGCGCACGCACGCACACGTGTGTCTGTATGTCCATGTGTGTTTCTCTGTCTTAGCTTCCAAGGCTTACACACACAAGCAAAGAAGATTAGGACTTCATTTATAATTACAATTCTGCTGCAAATATCATAATAAGCATCATATTTCTTTCCCAACTCAACAGTTCAAGATTCTGAAGGGGAATTCCATTTACAAAAATTTCATCTAAAGTTTGGTAGAACTTGACTTTGAATCAGGCCCTGCTTTGACAAAACAAGCTAGTAAGAACTCCTTTATACTGTCTGGCCTTAATTTTCAACATGAAGAGTATAATTTTAACAGGCAGGCTACTGTTTGTTCTATTACAGAAAGTTTCTAGGAAATTGAATCCATTTAAATAATTGCTAATTATACAGTTTCTCTTAGACTTCCATTTTGGCCTGCTATTTTTTTCTAGTATCAGACTTTAAAAAGAATCATAGAGAATACTATTATCAAATCTTGTCTAAATTATTCTATCTCATTTGGACACAACTGTCCTTCCCATGTAACTACATTTGAGCACTGGAGGACTAAATAAGAGAGAAAAATAGAATAGACTAATAATTGCATGAAATAATCCAAAATTAGATATACTCAAGTATGAAGTAAACATTTCAAGACAAAAAGCGACTGAATTCTGTAATTGCAGTTTATCCCTTTGTTCACACACCATTTATCATTTACTGTGTCAGAACCCACATTGGTTGTATTACATGTGTCCTCCCCAGTAACAATCACCCTTTTTTTACTCATTAGGAATAAACAAGCTTGGAAAACCCAGCTAACGTGTAGGTAGTTACTTGCTTATAATCACACAAGCAATAAACTCAGGTCTAGTCAACAAATGCAGTAACACAATGCCAGGAGCTGGTCTAGGTGCTTGACAAACACTAACACAGCAAATCTGCCTGACTGTAGAAGTCTGGGCTTTTGTATGTAACATTTTAAGGTTGAGTGCATTCAGAGAGAGGGTTGAGTAAACGGTAGACCTGGTGGCTAGAATGCAGAACATTCCATTTGAACCGCATCGCTGGATCACCTTGTCCATCTCTGTGTGTATATGTTCATGTGTACATGTGCATGAGGAAGGTCAAACTTACAGTGCTGGTACCCAGGAGTCATCCTTCTTGGATTTTGATCCAGGGTCACTCATTGTTCATAATCTCACTGATTAGACTCGACCTAGTGACTAGCAAGCTACCTGTCTCTTCCTTCCCGATGCTGTGAGTATAAGCTTGTGCTACAACACTGGACTTTTCTGTATGGATTCTGAGAGTTGAACTCAGATTCGCATACTTGCAAGACAACCACTTTACTAAAAGCCATCTCCCTAGCCCTAGGTCTTCTCCTTCCTAATTGCCTGGTTGTTTTAATTCCCTGGTCTATTTTGGAAGACAAGACAGACACATAAGGACAGACAGTGAGTTGAGTCAGCACTGGCAACTGTTGCATTTGGAACCCTGTCCTGTTAAGAGACTTAAAATGTAGCCTAATGCTCTCTGGGGGGATTAATGAAAGCGGTCACAGTAAAAACAAAAACAAAAAGAAAAACAAACAAACAAACAAAACCTGAGTTATATTTCTCCCAAATTCATGTCTTAAATTCCTATTCTCAAATGTAGCTACATTTGGAAGTGGAACTTATGATTAAGACAAAATAAAGTCATGAGGATGGGGCCCTAATACTGTAAGCTTAGTAACCTTATAAGAGGTGACATAGCCCATGGAATCTCCAACCACAAATGAGACACCACTATCACACCCCTTTCCGGAAAGGCTCAGAGAAAGTTGTAAAAGATGGGACAAAGATGTCATGAGAACCAGAGGTTTGGAAGAACCAGACCAAACTCTGTCTTTTGTACATGACAAGGTGACTGCACTCATGAGTTCACAATACCTGAGGTTGCCTGCACAAAACATAAAAAAGATCAAGCTAGTCCACATTTCAGTGTAAAGCAGGTAGGGGTGATGGAGCTCTCATCCCTAGTTTAGGAGTTCTTGACATTTGGTGACTTCTGGGATTGGGAGAGTCAATGTTGTGAAGGATGTATCCTCTAGAGGGTCAGTCAACACTCTCTAGTGAATGGTCCCATTATCATGAGTAAATAAATGAGCATCACACATTGGACTTTTTAGGCTATTTTTAAAAAAGGCACATAATTGCAAGGAGGTAGAGAGTAGATCTTGGAGAAGAGAGTAGAACTGGAAATGGTGAGGGAAGAATGTGATGAAAAGAATTGTGTGCATGTATGAAATACATAGTAATAAAAATATCATGTTTATAAAAACATTAAAAAAGTGACACACCACAGATCTCGTTTGTTCTCTTTTACCCCTCTTCAAAAACTATGAGACCATGTTAGTACACTGTGAGTGAGATGGTAGCTATCTGCAAGCCAGGAGCATCAGAATGAAATCTAATGTCTGGCCATAATTAAGCTTACTGATCACTTTGAAGTCAGGTGTGATAAGAGTTTTATTTAAAAAAAAAATACCCAGATATGATATGAGAATGTTTTTGTTTTAATCCCAGGTGTATGGCTGCTTCAGTTAGTCCACAGGTGTAAACTATAAGTGCCTTATGTGCTAGCAGGGGTGTGGCTTAGCCAGCTGTAGAAAGTTAATTCTAAGGACTCAAGAGAGGGCTATAAAAAGTCAAAGCCCCCAGAGCATTGGAAGCTCTTAGCCTTCATGTGACTGATGAACTGAGGGGAGCCCCCCACACCAGAGGAGAAGGATAGGGTGGGAGGGTGGAACCAGGAGGGGAGGTGGGTGGGGGCTGTGATGGAGATGTAACTTGAATTAATAAATAAATGTTAAAAAAAGTCAGAGTCCTGAGAAGTAGTGGAGGGGCACTCTGAAGAAGGATGAGGTTGCTGCTCTCCCCAATGCTACTTCCCCAAACTGTTACTGGTTCATCCTACTGCTGTGTTTCATGGTTGGCTGTGTATGATGTTGATGGTTTGCTGGACTTGGACTTCTGGATAGTGTGACTACTAAGATTGGTATTGCCCCCAAAGAACCTGACAACTCTAAACAGCAGTTATTAGCTTAAAGAGAACTCCATCCCTTTTCCCTCTAACCTTCTTCTTTTTGATATTTATTTATTTAGACCAGTAGTATTTGATTTTTAAAACTTTTTTATGTTTCTTTATTACTTCAAGTTACATCTCCATCACAGTGCACTCTTTCCACCACCCCCCTCCATTCCACCCTGCCACCCTCTCCTCCCTCTCCTACCCATTCCACTCCTCTGGAGTGGGGTGTCCCTACATAACAACCCCTCTCAGTTCAGCAGTCATATGAGGGCTAAGATCTTCCTCTTGCACTGAGGGCCTACATGGAAGCACCCCTAGGGCAAATTGTCCCACTAACAGGTAACAAAGTCTATGTTCCTGTTCTTTGGAGTGTTGGTTGTAGGATAGTTATTCTGTACTATATGGCTAAAATCCAATTATAAGTGAGTAGATGCCATCTGCATCTTTCTGAGTCTGGGTTAGCTTGCTCAGGATGAGCTTTTCTAGTTCTATCCACTTGGCTGCGAATTGCATGATTTCCTTGTTTCTGATAGATGAGTAGTATTCCATTGTGTAAATGTACCACAACTTTTTTATCCATTCATCAGATGAGGGACATCTGGGTTGTTTCCAGTTTCTAGCTATTACAAATAAAGCTACTATGAACATAGATGAGGATATGTCCTTGTGGTTTAGTGAGGAATTGTTTGGGTGGATACTCAGAAGTAGTATGCTGGGTGTTGAGGTAGAGCTATTCCAAGTTTTCTAAGATATCACCATACTGACTTCTATAGTGGTTGTACAAGCTTGCAGTCCTGCCAGCAATGGAGGAGGGTTCCCCTTTCTTCACAACCTTGCCAGCATGTGCTGTCATTTCAGTTTTTGATCTTAGCCATTCTGAAATATGTGAGATGGAATCTCAGAGTTGTCTTGAGTTGCATTTCTCTGATGATTAAGGATGTTGAGCATTTCTTCAAGTGTCTCGTGGCCATTAGAGATTCCTCCTTTGTGAATTCTTGGTTTAGCTCTGTTTCCCATTTTTTGATTGGATTATTTGGTTTCTTCGTGTTTAACAATTCTCTACTTCATATGGAATAACAAAAAACCCAGAATATCTAAATCAATACTGTACAAAAAAAAAAATCTGGAGGTATCACCATCCCAGATTTCAAACTGTACTACAGAGAAATAGTAATAAAAACAGCATGGTACTGGTATAGTAACAGAGCAGTTGATCAATGGAATCGAATTGAAGACCCAGAAATGAACCCACATACCTATGGTCACTTAATTTTTGACAAAAAGCCAAAAACCATACAATGGAAAAAGGACAGCATCTTCAACAAATGGTGCTGGTCTAACTGGATGTCCACATGT
Organism: Lophiomys imhausi; assembly: GCA_907164525.1. Taxonomy (NCBI): domain Eukaryota; kingdom Metazoa; phylum Chordata; class Mammalia; order Rodentia; family Muridae; genus Lophiomys; species Lophiomys imhausi. The sequence goes on along the minus strand of CAJQZJ010000315.1, from coordinate 5,086,133 downwards.
AAAAGAATGAAATTAGACCCATATTTATCACCTTGCACAAACTTAAATCCAAGTGGATCAAAAACCTTAACATGAAGCCTGACACACTAAGTCTAATAGAAGAGAAAGTGGGGAAAAGCCTCAAACTCATTGGCACAGGTGACAACTTCCTGAATAGAACACCAACAGCTCAGGATCTAAGACCAACAATCAATAAATGGGACCTCATGAAACTGAAAAGCTTCTGTAAGGCAAAGGATATTGTCATTAGAACAAAATGGCAACATACAGATTTGGAAAAGATCTTTACATACCCCACTTCTGACAAAGGGATAATATCCAAAATTTATAAAGAACTTAAGAAATTAAACACCTCTAGCCTTCTTTATGTCCTACCTAATGTTGTAGGGTTGAAAGGAGCAAGGGTTGGAAAGGAGGTAGAAGTGTTAAATACAGTAAAATTAGTTAGAGTATATAATAAAACAGAAATTATGAAAAGCCACTTTCAACAGTCAGGCACTTATTCATGAACTAATTATCATGGTCAAAACAATGAATAATGGGTAAGCCTGTCACAGCCTGGGATCAGTCCATGCCCAATTGTAGGCTACAAGTTGGAGCAGAGTTTGTTCACCAGAAGAAAGCCAAAACAGCATCAGAAGAAGGGGGAAAGTACATCAGGCAGGTACAACTAGAGAATCTGTCATGATTCACATGCAAGTTCCACATGAGTACATTACCAGCTCCACTGGCAAGTTACACTGCAGGAGTTTATAAATATTACAAATGTCGCATGTGTACTTTCAGATGCTCGAGATGGTGTGTTTTCTTAGGACTCTTCCTAAGATATAGGAACTGGAAAATCTGGTTTTAGATACTTTTTTTTGTATTTGTTAGCTTAATATTGGCATTCAGTCTTTATGAGACTAGGTTCCTAGAAATATAAGATATTCCTAGTTCAACTTCTTTTTCAAAATTCCATTTATTTATTCACTTACGGGGACAGGATTGGCAAAGTGGTTGTGTAGAGATCAAAGTCCAGCTTGCAGCAGTTGGTTTGCTTCTTCCAACATGTGGGTTCCAGGAAATCAAATGGGCTCCCAAGGCTTGGCAGTAGGTGCCTTTACCCACTGTCATTTCAACGAACTGCAGCTCAACTACTTTTTTTTAATTGATAAAATGCTCTTATTAAGATATATCTTCATACAAAAAAAATTTACACAACCCCTTTCTGAAAAAGAAAGCAAATGATAAGCCCTGTGATCAATGAATTAGAGTAGACACATGCAAAGCAAATAAAAGGAAATGGGCTGTTGCTCAAGGCCAACTGGATCACAAGCCTGGAATATTTACCTATTTGTTGATTTATTTTTGTGAGTGCTTATGTACACTTAAACAGTCTTTGGTACAAATAATGAGAACTTCCACCAGGAAAAGATTGACTGTGTGCTTCACATGAGCTTGAAGATTTTCTCCAAAGTTCTGATCACTGCTACACATTCAAAGAAAAGAGAATTGAATGACTCTCCTATGGGACAATAGTCATCAGCTTGCAGGAATGCAGAAATGTCTGTGAATTTAGGTGTTAACAGGGTTGTTAATCTTGCTCTGAAAGTGTTAGGGCAGAAAATAGAAATTGTAAATTAAATAGCACTGAGAAAATAATTGTGATACTCCCTATAAGCAATGGAGTTGGGGGAAACTTTGGATTTGAAGAGAAATGGAATCCTCCATTCAAAGAATAAAAGTTAACAGAAGCATCATGGAACAGGACAAGTGAGCTTAGAATAAGGGTAGAAAGAAGCTCAGGCCAGAATCCAAATCACAACAGAAGTCAGACTAACAACACGATTGATGCTGCTATTGGAATCTGAACCTGAGGTTTATACTTCAATTCTAGATACTGTGCCCCATTCTGTGTGGGTCTCTTTGATATTCTCCAAGTAAACAACAACTTTCAGAATAGCAGTGCCTTGATCTTAATTGTCATTGGAGGAGCACTTACTTTTAACTTGTTTTGAAAATGTTCAACTTATCAATGTCTAGTACTAATGAATCTGTTCCTGATATCCCTCAATGATTTCACATTGTGATGCATGCCCTGGAGATACCTCAGGAAACTCAAGGATCCACAACTCCAGAGATGGCCACTGAAGAACTTTCCTATTCCATTCCTTCATCCATGGATGAAGCAAAGACTACACTCAAGAATCAGTTAATTAATTCGCCACCAAAGTTCAAAGCTAGAATACAAGACAAGGTAGTTTTCAAACATCAGTGTTTCTGAATAAGAAGAGAGATTCCAAATATTTCCAAAAGGTTTGAACACTGGAAAATGTTCAAACACTTGAACATTCTGCAGAATGAGCAGAATGGAATCTAATGTGTTAATTTTTCTTCAGTATTTTGGGCACCCACATACAAGCACAGGATGGCACAGAGTTGGTTTCTGAGTGTATTTCCTATGAATATCATTGGAGGATTTGACCTGACCACAAACCTAATTCGCATGATACATGACAGCAGAATGAACTCTGCTCTTAGGTTACATCTGGGCCTGGTGTTCAGAGAAAAGAAGACATAGCTGTCTTCTACCATTAAGTGAGGAGGGGAAAAATCTTAAAAGCATGGAATTCCAGCTAAGCATGAGCTGTATTCCTCTAGGAGATAAAACATGACCAAATGGCTAGAAACTCCATGAATATGGATTTTGTTTAAATTTGGGAAAGAGCTTTCCAACATCTGTAGGTTTCCAATAGTTTAATGAGGTAGTGAGTTACTGCTGGAAGTAATCAAGAAATTGACAGCTTTCTTGTTGCTCGCTATTGGGTGAGAGATTTTTCAATAGCTTAAAGTTTCTTGATATTCTTTTGCATTTTAAATAATTTCTGAAATAAGAATATAGACTTGCAAACTGCAGAAAGGATATTAATGGCACTGAGAACATAATATATTCAAGGTTCTTTAACTGACCTTAGTTGAAAGCCATGGGAAATGGGGAACAGAATAGCCCCACTGAGCAGTATGAAGTGGGAAAGAGAGAGACAAAGACAAGGTTATTTTAAAATTATATCCCTTCCTGTGTAAGTACAGGATGAGGTAGACCTGACATGGGAGGATATTTCCTATGAAAAAAACTTGAGGGCTTCAGTTAATGACAAGCCCAATCTGCCTCTTCTAGAATAGCACACATTATATATAATTATTATAAAAATTACCTTATTTCTGCCTCTTAGTTCAGTGCTGCTCAGTGGGGTTATCCCTTTCCTTTTTGGATGAAACTTGGTCCAGCCCTGCGACTTCACTCTGCACACTTCCATGGTAGTCTATAGTCACTTTACATTGCAACAGCCATCTAATTCACTGCAGAAGCATCCGTTACTGTTTTACAGTCTAAAGTCTGAGCCTGGTCAAAAGTGAAAATGTTTCCTCCTTTCTATTGTCTGGATACTGTCTTTGGACTTACAAGGGAAACAGTAACAGAAAAACCCCAAGGAAAAACAGTAGGTGCAGAGACAAGGTTTTCCCATGCTATCTTCTAGAAGGTGGCAGCAAGTTCTATGGAGGAAGAATGCAGGAGTGGAGTGAGTGACATCCATTGCTCTCCCATCTGATCCTTCTGATTATTGGAAACTCCTGGTTGTCGGCAAGACCTCAGCTTTGGCCGCCCACTTTCTGAACTGACCTTACACCTTCTCATCCACTTAGGCAGTTCTGGAGATTGGACCCAGAACCCTACACATGCTACCTGAAATTCCAACTTGGGAGGTTGAGGCAGGGGACTAAGAAGATCACACTCAACAACCTTGGGTACATAGAAAGTTCAAAGTCAGTCAAGGCTACATAAGATCCTACCTGGTGGGGGGGGGCGCGAGACAGAGATGGAGAGATGGAGAGAGACACATACACAGAGAAACAGAGAGGGGGAGAGAGAGAAACAATAACAGCAATAAAAATAGTTTGATGGTTGACAGGGCAGTAAGATTTCCCTGGGGCCTAGTATGCCAGTGGATAAAAGAGTGGTAGTCCCTCTCCAGGGGTAGATGTGCTCTTCTGCCAGGAGTTGCTTCTTCTTTCTTAGGCATATTTATTCCAATCATCTAAACCTAGGAACATTTAGCCCACTCTGAATGATCTCAATGTAGTTTCGTCAGTCATTTCATATAGCATGGGAAGCAGCAATCCTTAAAGGATGGCAAGAGTACAGCTGTCACATGAGAGTCCTTGCATGCCTTCTCCAAACTCCATTAGGTTTTTATAACCATTCTCTAGGCCCACTGACACTGCCCCTTGGATTTGCATTTGGGGCCAGACCAGGTGTAGTAGAACACATCTACAATCCAAAAATGTGGGAAACTGAAGCAGAAGCATTGCTCCAAGATTGAGGCCAGCTTGGGCTGAAGTGTGAGACCCTGTCTCCAAAAACAAAGAACCATGGGCTAGGAAGATTTCTCAGCAGTTAAGAGCATTTATTGCTCTTATAGAGGAAACTGATTTAGTTTCCAGCACCCAAGAAGGGGCCAGTTCAAAACTGCCTGTAACGCCAGATCCAGGGGAATGGACTTCTTCTTCTGCCCAAGGGCACCTGCACTCTTTGCATATACCCCTCACAAACACATAATTAAAGTTATCAATATTTAAACCATCAAACAAATGTATACTTTGTAGTATACTATATCTTGTATTTATCTTCTCTTGATGCGTTAGTCAAAAATTCCAACTTAAACATTTCTAGTATACTCATGTAGTCCTCCCCCCAACACAAACAAAAAAAAAACCAGCATGATAGCCCTTAATAGCTACATTTTATAGATGTGGAAACAAAACCACAGGTAATTAAATAATTTGCCCAAACTGTATCTGTGATTTCTAATCTTTGTTCTCAACTTGACACATCTGGAAGACAAAACCTCAATTTTGGAATTGCATCCATCATACTGGCTTGTGGGCCCGTCTGCAGAAGTTTTATCTCCATTTCTAATTGATGTAGGACGGCCCAGTCCACTGTGGGCGGTACCATCCCTAGGCCAAGTGGGTCTGGGCTGTTTAAGAAAGTAGCTGAATATAAGCCTGGAAGCAAGCCAGTAGATAGATATGAGTCTGACATGCTTTCTGCCTCAGCTGCAGCTTGATTTTCCTGCCCTGACTTCTCTCAAACATGGACTGAGATTGGGACATGTAAGTCAAACAAGCCCTTTTCTTCTCAAGTTGATTTTGGTCATAGTGTTTAATCACAGAAAACAAACAAAACTGATATTCTTACAGCTTCTAGCTTGTGAGCTGGGATATGTCTCTGGAATCTGTTCTTTGTGCCATGTTTGGATTCTCTGGTATCAACATATAGTGCAGTCAATTGATGTGTGTAATTTTCATTGGGAGCAGTGGTGGATGATGGTAGTATTAGTGCTGTGCAGCTGAAACGGGGTCTGAAGTTCCCAGCATTGCAACTAGTCAATGGCAACTTTGTAGGTTGTCATAACTCATGGGAGCAGAAATCCAATTTCAGTGCTTGTATGTTATTCTACTCACTATCATTCACAAAACAGAAGATTACAATTAACATGTGCTGAGAATGTACAGCATTCCATACACCGTTCTGAGCACTTTACCCAAATGTTCTCATGACGGCCATTCCCTTTTACTGATGAAGAAAAAGAAGCCTAGGCAAAAACATTGGGAGAAATCACACACACGCATCAAAACACAAACAAAAAACCCAAATGACTAGCCTTGCTCTGCCATTTGGTACTACTCAGAGTGGTAAGCCAGTCACATTATTCCTTAGGGCCATGGTTTTTTGTTTGTTTGTTTGTTTGTGTTTCTCTACAAACTGGTAGGAATAGCAATACTATCTCTCTGCTTTGCAGGATCTTTGTGAGAGACAAATAGAAGAGCAGATGGGTAAGAACTTTTAAAATTCACAAGACACTCTCCAGACTCAAATAATCATGCTGTCTATGCTATTTCTAAAATGACCAATCCAGAGAAGGTGTCTGTAATTGATACAGCTGTAAGTTTATCCTTAGCTGAGAGACAGGACGAGGACTCCAAACATGCTGTTCAACAGAGAGTTGCTAACATTCTCTGCAGGGGGAGACATTTCCTGAAAATCATTTGACAGAAGGAAAGCAGGCTTAGATTTTTTTTTTTCTTTTTTAAAGAAAGAAGTTGAAAAGGAGTGTTGCATTGCTGAGACAGGATGGAGCTGGGAGACCTTGGGGTAAGTTTGCTGCTGTTGAGAACTATTAGGCTGGAAAATGAGGGCCAGGTGGGGAAAAAGTCTTCGTCCACAATAAAGGAGCAGAGAGAGTGAAGAGGCACAAACACATATTCAGGGAAAGCTCGCGGAATGACAGAAAAATATTTTACAATCTACCCCAAACTGCTCAGAGATGTTGAAGATTCTACACATTTGCAAAACATAACTACTTCATTCCACAGCTCATGATAGAAAGATGGAAACTTTCTTTTCTCTAACAAGACATAACAAAAGCAGAGCTGGTGTAATTAATGAAAACAAGATGGTCATTTGAAACAGTAAAGGTTCTACAACAAAATGGAATGGAAACAAGGTTCAAGTTTAGAAACAATTCATTTATCTATTGTACTTTCTGTGCATACCATGCTCTGCTAATATTTTCTTCTCCAGGGACAATATCAAACTTGTCTGTGAGGAAGACAAGCATGAATACTATGATATAAGCATGGGGCTCATATAGTCATTCCTTGAATATCAATTAGCATAGCGCGTCAATATGAAGACTGTTACAATTGAATACTTCACCTTAATGGATCTGTTTTCAAATTCCCTTTAATGGCCCTTCTGTGACCATAAGGTCTACTTTTCCAGACATCCTAAGTAGAAACCATTATGGACAACGTGTATAGAATCCCCTAAGGATGGCATATGGAAGGGAGAGTGTGGTTTGCCAAATTTAGCAGCTTGGGAGAGAGTGTTTTTGAATTAAACTTGAAATCTGTGGGGATTACAGTCCATTTCTGACTGGCAAAACACATCTTCCCAATTCTGAAAGATAAATCCCACTGATATACATTTGGATTCCACAAAGTTTTTTTTTTTTTTCAAAAACTATGAGAAAAACAATCTTCAGCAAAATGTGAAGTTCTGTAACATTTTGAAGTTATAGGAAGTCATATTATGTTTGCCAGTGTTCTTACTATTAGAAGAGAAATATTCTAAGAGCCATACCAGTTCAGAGTTGAAGAAGCTCAGACCTGAAGTCTCAGCTCTGGAACATTAGGGTAATTCTTTGAAAGAATGAAGAAAGTGGAGATCAGGCAGAGCATGCCTACAGGTTTGGAGATTTTAGAAATATGCAAGTTTAAAAAGCAGAGGGGAATGGAACTTGAATATCATCAGGTTTTTCTTGATTAAATAAGAGTGGTTTGAATTCTAATTTTAAAATCAATTTTAATTTTATTCTGTTCTATTTTCATTTTAAAAGATTTTTTGACTGTGTGTGTGTTGTACATGTGTGTGTGTATGTGTGTGTGTATCCATGCATATGACTGCATGTGCATGTGTGGTTATGAGGAGGCCACAAGTTGCAATAAGTTATCTTCTATCTCTTGCCAACTTAGCTTTTGCTACAGGTTCTCCCACTGGAACCTAGATCTTACAGCTGATTAAACTTGCTGGCCAGCAAACTTTAGGGATCAGCTTGCTTAATCTGCACCTCCCAAACTTTAGAGTTATAAGACTGCACCACCATGCCCAGTATGGAATTGTAAGAGTGCACTGCCATGACCACCATTTACCTGGCTGCTGGGGATCCTAACTCAAATTCTCATGCTGAGAGAGCAATCGTTTTACAAACAGAGCCATCTCCTCAGCCTTGGAATTGACAATACAAACAGTAGAAATTGCAGGCACTAAGATTTCATATACTTAGCTTCATGAAACAATATCTTCATTTATCTTAGTATTCTAATTTACACTGTGGAACAGTAAAAATATTAGGACAAACCAGAGTTTGTCTCTCGAAATCACTGGCTTGACTTGAGCTGCTCCTCTGAAGTATTTCTTCACCCTGTCCAATGATTAAAATTAACTTTAAAAACTTTTACTTTCTAACTAAAAGGAAAATACCTTGTAACCCAGGACAAAACAAAATTTTAGTGAACATTTACTTTAGAGTGGTATTTTATCCTGTGCTAAGCCAATAAATTATTTGGAATAGATTAATTTTTACAACCTACTTTCAAAGACTTGAAAAAGTTAGAATTTTATTTGTCTCTGAACAGCTTTTTTTATAAGCATCTTGAAACATTAGTAAAGGTTCTAATTTGTGTATGAAGAGTTCCAGCCACCCAATTTTCTTCCTAAAATTTTCATAAGACAGTTCCCTTATGACAAAGATGCATCTTAGAAAGTTAAGTCATACAACAATCTCCACTTCATACAACAAAACCATGTTTTCTCTCTCTGGTAATTACTCATATTTGGGGAAGCTGCATTCAGCTACACTCTGTCCTTTTGCCTGTCCATGTGGACATTAGTATTAGCTGTTCCAACACTTTTAAGAAAATTGTCTAAGCTGGAAATGGTGCCTCACACCTGTAATTGCAACAGTCCGAAGTCTGAGGCAGGAGATTGCCATGAGTTCAAAGCCATCCTGGGCTACAAAGCAAAACATAGACTATCTAAGTATTCTTGGCAACAGTAGCAGACAACCTTCGAGAACATTCAGCTCTTTAAGGGCATGGAAAGGGGGTGTTTTTTATTTACTTAATGAATATTTTTGCTCCTTACGTTGTTACCTTGAAAGTCAATATGTGCTTAAATTCTGTGTGCCTGAACTGAGCCTAAAATCTCAAAGCAAGTAGTCAACATATCAAAACAAGTTCTTATTCAACATATCAAAACATGTTCTTATTCCCATGTCCTCTGCTCATTGGGGCAGGGGAGTCAAAGTTCAAGGCCTGGACTTGAGGATGGCTCAGTCAATAAAACGCCAGCCTTACAGGCCTGAGGATCTTACTTCCACCCCTACAACACACATTACACTGCCAGGGTATGATGGTGCCCATGTACAGTAGATGGACTGCTACACACACACGCACACGCACATGCACACGCACACGCACGCACGCACGAGCGCGTGCCTACCTATGCCACACACACAAAAAAAAGACTTGAATATGTAGCTCAGTAGATTACTTGCCCAGCATTCACAGGAGTCTTGGCTTAATCCCCAAAACTGGGCATGGGGGCGGGGGGGACTTTCACTTCATGATAAGTCAATCCAAATCCTAGAAATCTAAGCTAGAGACTTTGTTGAATAGACTCATTTTTCCTGATCTCTCACTGAGCACTTGGTTTCTTATTTACAAGCTATCACTTTTGCGGTAAGTAAAACTCTATCAAGCAAGTCTTCCTAAGGTAAAAATATTTGTAGTGAGACCTACCTTTGTCCAGATTTGAGGGTAAGAAAGCCATTCTACCACCCCAGGCATGTGTCATGCAGAAGTGCTCAGGACCTCACTCATCTTGAAAAGCTGCAACTCCAGGTATTGCTTTTGAAATTTGAAATACATGGTTTATGAACTCTATAGCAAATATAGCATTTTATCCTCAAAAAACAAAAGCAAAAACTAAATAGACACAGATGGGAGTGAGACCCAAAATGCATTTCTTAAACTAAAGGAATTGTTGAATGTAGAACTTAAAACTGCATTAAAACCAACTAGGGCTGCTACTTTACTTCTTTTAGGCATTCACTTCTCAATTCTTCCTACACGGGATAGGGAAGAAACTGCAGCTTCAAATCACCTTGGCTATACCTCTTTTAACCAGTAGAGGGCGTCATCCACAGCAGCCTAGCATTTCACAGATTGGGGGGTGAGGGAGAGACGACCCAAAAGACTGTACCTTTGATTGGTTAATAAAATACACAATGGGGTCAGAAGTTTTCAATATGAAGCTTTCCTCTTGGAAGCTTTGCATAATTGAACCAATATTCAAGTCATAGAAAAAAGCATAAATAAAAATAATGAATACAAGATGTTGGTGTAATAGAACTTCAAAAACCAGAATTTCTTAGAAATTGCATAAAAATTCTTCTAGTTGACTTAGTTAATACAAATCCTTCTTTATGTCAAAATGTTGCAAAGAAAACCTCAGAATGTTATCAAATCCCAGCATAGTAACATTTGTGTATTTGTAAAATGGCTTTGTGGTCTCTTCCTACCTCCACGTGTTTGGAGCTCTAAAAAAAAAAGTCTCAAATGTTTGTTTTTGCCCTGATTTACTCTGGGATTTTTGCTCTGTGTTTTAGTGTTTTTTTTTTTTTTTTTAACTGCATTAACTTTTTAGCTACACATTGAGAGTTAAGCCAGCCCAGGGCTAATGTGGTTTGTGGCTACCACAGTTTACAAAGCACACTGAGGCTTTGATACATGATGATTGCTGTCCATTTTCCCCAGAGGAAGTTTAAAGTTTAATTTATTTTCTCCAAAACATGATTTAACTAAGAAGAAAAAAACATAATTATATTTTGGTGGTAGTATCTCTACATTTTTTTTTTAAATAATGAAAGATGTGGCCTTTGAAAGAGGGAATAAGTTTATGCTTAGGAATTCTAGAAAGACCACTTTTAATTCTTAGGTTTTAAAATTTTAAATAGGTGATATTGCTATTATCAATATGGTAGTTCATTGGTGTGGTACATTCTAATGTGATAAATATAAAAATAAAGAAAAACTGGTGGAGGAGCTGGTACAGTTCTTCTGTGTAGTCCAGACTGGTCTCAAACTCACATTTTTTCCTGCCTAAGCCGCCTGACTGCTGAGGTTGCTGGTATGTGGCTTACCCAGCTACACTTGTTAGTCTCTTGACAAAACTGCATTTCAAGTTCATGCAGTACACGCAAGCTATGACTAATGGCTGACTGTGCAGTTTCAACAACCCTGCTTCTCCTTAGCTTACGATGCTACTATATCCTCCGCTAGATGCCCTTTGCCCCAGCCAACAGGAGAAAGACAGAAAAGGGAACACACACCTCTCCCTGAACTGGCTTTTTCCTGGAAATGGTACTTTTACTTATGGCTATATCCACTTGAGAGAAACCTGCCATGAAATCACTAGATTCTGGGAAAAAGAGGCACAAACTTTGAAGCATGATTAGCTGTGCTTTGTACTGTCCTGACACATTATTCGCCTATATCCTTCTAACTGTATGTCAAATGGACTCATTGTTTCTAGAACAGCATAGCCACAGAGAGGTTAAACAATATATTCATTCACCTAAAACTCCAAAATCTCTTGATGATGTCCAATCCTGGTATGTCCTCTGCCCTGCAATATCATCCCAAATCTTCACCATGTCTTCTCACATCCTGTGTTGTGTGACTTTGTAATATCCATTCACCATGAAAATAAAAGAGTGAATTGTGGATATTAGCCCTCGGTCAGATGTGGGGTTGGTAAACATCTTTTCCCAGTCTGTAGGCTGCCGTTTTGTTCGAATGACAGTGTCTTTTGCCTTGCAGAAGCATTTCAGTTTCATGAGGTCCCATTTATTGATTGTTGATCTCAGGTCCTGAGCTGTTGGTGTTCTGTTCAGGAAGTTGTCACCTGTGCCAATGAGTTTGAGGGTTTTCCTCAATTTGTCTTCTAATAGATTTAGTGTGTCAGGCCTTATGTTAAGGTCTTTGATCCACTTGGACTTAAGTTTTGTGCAAGGTGATAAGTATGAGTCTAATTTTCGACATCCAGTTAGACCAGCATCATTTGTTGAAGATACTGTCCTTTGTCCATTGTATGGTTTTGGCTTCTTTGTCAAAAATTAAGTGACCACAGGTGTGTGGGTTCATTTCTGGGTCAAGAAATTAAATGCCAAGAAACCAAATAATCCAGTCAAAAATGGGGAACAGAGCTAAACAGACAATTCACAAAGGAGGAATCCCTAATGGCTGAGAGACACTTGAAGAAATGCTCAGCACCCTTAATCAACAGAGAAATGCAACTCAAGATGACTCTGAGATTCCATCTCACATCTGTCAGAATGGCTAAGATCAAAAGCTCAAATGACAGCACATGCTGCTGAGGTTGTAAAGAAAGGGGAACCCTCCTCCATTGCTGGTGGGAGTGCAAGCTTGTACAACCACTGTGGAAATCAGTCTGCAATATCTTAGAAAACTTGGAATAGCTCTGCCTCGGAATCCAGCCATATTCTGGATATACATTCCTCACCAAATCACAAGGACATATCCTATCTATTTCATAGCAGCCTTATTTGTAATAGCTAGAAACTAGAAACAACCCAGATGTCCCTCAACCAAGGAATGAATAAAAAAAAAAGTGGTACAAATACACAATGGAATACTACTCAGCCATCAGAAACAACAAAATTATGCAATTTGCAGCCAAATGGATGGAACTAGAGAAGCTCATCCTGAGTGAGCTAACCCAGACTCAGAAGGATGCACATGGCATCTATTCACTTATAATCAGATTTTAACCACATAGTACAGCATAACTATACTACAGCCAATACACCAAAGGGAACAGGAACATAGAATTTTTTACCTGCCCATGAGACACTTTGCCCTAGTGGTGCTGCCTTGTAGGCCCCCAGTGTATGAGGAGACTCTTGGACCTCATATGACTGCTGAACTGGAGCAGGGAACTGATATGTAGGGACACTCCACTCTGGAGGAATGGGATGGAAGTGATAGGGGGCAGAGGGTGGGAGGGCAGGACTGGGAGGGGTGGAAAGAGGGTACTGCGATGTCGAGATGTAACTGGAAGTAATAAATAAACATTAAAAATAAAATAAAATAAAATAAAAGAGTGGCTCTCTCAGCCTTTGACCCCAGGGTTAGCCATGTGGCTTGCTTTCACCACTGATAATGCTAGCATGAACTGCATAAGCAGAAACTCATTCCGTACCCTTAACATGAGAACATGCTCATGGGGAGTCTACAGAAAGAGAAGATATGAAGCAGATCCAGTTGTTTCAGCCAAGTCATCTTAAATTAGTTGACAACTAGCCAACCTCAAGATATATGAGTAAACTAAGCCAAGACAGAGTCTCCTGGCTAGCCCCCAGCCAATTCTAGACACATGAGCAATAAAATGCCTAATGTCCTATGACACTCTGGTTTTGTAATTGTTTATTATGAGGCCTTATCAGGATCATAGACAACTGAAACTGTTACCAAGCAAAACCATGATTCTTAGCTGAATCATTCTTGGTTTTATTTTGTCTAAAGTCAGTATGCTATCTAATCCTTTACATTCCCAAATTGGAATTCAAAGTTTTATGAAGTTAATATGTACAAAATGTAGCTAGAAGAAAATGCTTTAAATATTGTGAAATATTAACATGAATTTTGGTGCTGGAGAGAAGGTTCACTGGTTTGGAGCACTTTACTGTTCTTTCAGAAGACCTGTATTCTATTCACAGCACCCAATTGGTAGGTAGATCACAACCACCTGTAACAAGTATACACACTTACATGCAGGTAAAAAATTCACAAATATAAAACACATTTTAAAGATGAAAAAAATAATAAGTTTTTATGACATTATGGTGACTTTACTATCAGATATAATTTCATTTAATTTTCATAACAAGCTGAATAAATATAAAATATTAAATCTTTCTCTCTGACTACCAAGTCTCAGTAACTGAATTATTTATTACAGTTATGAATGCATCTTAACAGAAGATCAAGCACACTATAATCAACAATTCTGACCCAGGATATATCCCCATTGGCCTTTCGAGAGCTGAGTACACAGCAATTCTCCATATATGCTCTGTGACAAATATGGCAACAACATTCTTTCTCATTCTGGTTATTTTTAAGCATAAACTATAACATAAATCCCTGATCCCAGCTTATGAATATTCTGTCTAGTGAAATGCTTATTTTCTACTAAAAGGCATTTTGAACTGACCTATAACAAGAGGTGAGGCATAGATACTTTGACCTATAGCAGAGTTTCATTTTTATTTTTTATTTCTTAATTAAATAGAATTGTATCATTTCCTCCCTTTCCTTTTCTCCCTCCAACCCCTCCCATGTGCCCCACACCACGACCTCACAAATCCATGGCCTCTTTATTTTTATTACTGTTACATAAATATAAATGCATAAATATGCAAATACCACCTGATGAGTCCACTTAATATTGGTTATACATATATGATTTCAGGGCTGACTACTTGGTGATGGATAATCAATCACTGGTCCTATCACTGGGGAAGATAATTTCTCCATCTCTCAAATTCCTCAGTCCCCCACCACTATTGTTCCCTACCCCCATGAGAGTCCCCTCTTCCACATTGGCATATCTATTGGGGTTGCCCTCGTTTGGGTCTTGTTTAGGCAGACATATCATTTCTCTTTTTGTTGTTTTAGGTTTATTTGTATTGTATGTATGAGTGTTTTGCCTGTATGTACATATATGTACACATGCATGGCTGGTGACTGTGAAGGTCAGAAGAGGGTTTCAGATCCCCTGGCACTGGAGTCATGATTGTGAACTGCCACATGGATTCTGGGAACAAAACCCGGATCCTCTGTAAGATCACCAACAATGACATCTTTGGATCCTTGACTCATAATGCCACATTAGTGTTTTTTCCTTCTTTTTAAAAATTGTATCTTATCTTGATTATATATATTCTCTCTCTCATGTCTGTTGTATACCTATTATGGATTCCAGTTTAGTGTTTTTGTGGGATTCCTTATTGTATGAATTAGTGTATCTCTGCATCTACATAAGTTTCTTGTGCCTTCTCTTGGGCTCTTTTTGTTCTGTTTGTTGGTTTTGTCCTATTCTGATGTGTTATTTGTGTTTTTTCTTATTATATTGTATTTTATTATTATCCCTTAGAACCTGTTTGTTTGCTAATGAGAGACAGAAAGGGGGTGAATCAGGGTGGGTGGAGGGGTGGGGAGAACCTGAGAGGAATAGAGGTAAGGAAAACTGTAATCAGGATTTATGATGTGAGAAAAAAAACATCTATTTTCAATAAATGGGGGGGGCGTGCAATTGCTCTCCACCACTGTGCCATTTCTCCCACCTCAAGTAGAGTTTCTTAATTTCAGTACTATGGGCATGGTCCACCAAAAAGTCTTGTTATAGTGGCCTTCCCAGTTCATTTGATCATATTTAGCATCTCCTTGCTCTGTACCCACTAAATTTTGGGAATATTGTCCCAGCTCTGACAACAATAACAAAAAATTCTCTCCAGATATTGTCAAATATTACCTCTGATATTATATTGCATACACATTACAAGCTACCAGGATTTTCCATAAGTACCTGATTTTTACAACAAGAACTACAACTTAAGGGATGAGTTTTTGTAACCAATACCTTTATTAAGAAAATAAACTGTATCCAAAGAATTGTGAAAGCCATGGAATTAATGTTATTTCCCTCAGAAGATCATTCTATTTTCTCTCTGTATGACCCCCTTCACTCTCCAGGTACAACTATAGAATTTGGGATTGTGTATGCAACTTCAATTCCTGTTCTCAGTCCAAGAAATGTCTTACTAGCCTGAACTCTGAGTGACTACAGATCCTACATAGACAATGCCTCATACATTTTCTCCTTTGGCTTCCCTTCTTGGCCTCTATAACTTACCCATAACACTGTCCATGTTTGCCACTATCCACAAGGCCAGCCCCTAGTGATAGCCTCTTTTCTGTGTCTGTGTTTAACTTCAGCTTTCAATTGGTACCAAGACTGATTTCTTTGACTTAGTCTAGATTTTCTTTTCCTTGTCCTTTTCTTAATAGAAGCCTTCTTTAAAGCATACTTTGCCAGTCCAGAGTTCTAGTGCTTTATAAGCATCCACTATCCTGAGGCAATACCTCTTCAATACAAGAACTCCTTTTCAACCTCCAGGAGCGGTATCTCCTTATCATTTTTATGACTTCCCACCCAAGTTCCTAT
The DNA here is from genome assembly GCA_907164525.1 of Lophiomys imhausi. NCBI lineage: Eukaryota > Metazoa > Chordata > Mammalia > Rodentia > Muridae > Lophiomys > Lophiomys imhausi. The sequence goes on along the minus strand of CAJQZJ010000315.1, from coordinate 5,070,214 downwards.
TCAGGCATTCATGAATCATATTTATACCTTAAAAAACAAATAAGTAGTTTTACCTTGGGAGTTCTCATTGCTGCTTTTAAAGTAAATAAATGCTATCTTTCAGCTCTCTGATGTCTTACCCACTCCCCACTCCAGTTCCACTAAGGTTTCTTTTGTGGCCATTATCCTTCTTGGAAATAAGTAAATGAACAAAAGAAAATAGCTATTATCAAAACATACATTAGCAATGTCAGTTCTTTTTGAATGCTATTTTATAAATCTAATAGAGAATAGTTATTTGATAAGAATGCCAAACTCCAATGAGAAGCCCATAATTAAAAAGCCTTCTATCAAAGAGGAAAAGTGTTACTTATTTGTATTCAGGAAATTGACTTCTTTCATTACAGCCTATCAAGAATATAATCTGCCTTAATATGATTATGTATTTACCTATTCTAAAAATTTAAAGTACTTTAGGATAAACAAAATAAAGTAAAAAATAAATCTACAATATACTAAAAATAGTTGTTTTGTTTTGTTTTTTTTTTCTTGAAGAGTGGTTATCCAATTGCTTTTAAATTACTTTTCTTAGCTCAGTGGAAGTCCACTAGCCTAACATATGCTGTGCGAAGCTCTAGGTTTGAAACCAAGCACAGTACAAAAAATTACTTTGAATTATTTAGAAAAAGACAAAAGTAGAAAGACTTAGGAATGGAAAATATGCAAAATCTCTGTTGATACAAATAAAACCAAAACACTGATTGGTTCCCCAGAGTAAACTTTGGTGGAATTGTACTATGGTTTGTTGTTGGAATCTGATGATGAGGGTGTAGTTGTTTTTTATACATTCAGTGGTTATTCACCCAGTTCTGGAATGTATCATTGGGATGGATATTCTTAGAAGTTGTCAAGATTCCTACATTGGTTTTTATACCTGTCCTTTACACTTTTACCTCACGGGTATATTAAATCTCCAGCCCTGTGTCATAACTTAGTCCTAAGGGATCTTGATTGTCCGTCTCTTCCACAAAACATATACAGGTCCAAAATATATGTATTTGTTGTTTTTCAGAACGTGGTTTCTCTATATAGCCCTGACTGTCCTGGAATTTACTCTGTAGACTAGAGAGGCCTTGAAATAAAAGGTCTGACGCTTCTACCTCCAGAATGCTAGGATTAAAGATGTGGGCCACCACACTTAGCTTGGTCCACTGTATTGATGGCATTATTCTGTTTGGACCAAGTGAGCAGGAGTTAGTAAGCACTTTGAGCCATTTTGTGGGATGACCAACAGGCGAACTAGTGTCAGACTGATTGTCTTGGACCATTTTCTTCCTAAGAGGAACAGTGGTCTGTCATTACAAGAATAGATGCCTATTTCAGTTATAGGCTTGCTCTTTCTGCATGTAATGTTTCTGCCAAAACATCCATCTGTGGGATACAGAATGCATTATCCACCATCACAGCATTCTATACAGAATGCTTCTTACCAAGGATCTCAATCCAAATCAATTCAATCTAGGAAAGTGAAGCAGCGGGCCCACAGTCGTGTAGTCCACTGATCTTCCCATGTTCCCCACTATTCTAAAGCAGCTTCCCTGATAGAATGATGCAATGACTTTTTGAAGACACAGTTACAGAGTCAGTTATATGGCAGTACCCTGGAGGGCTGAAGCAGGGTTCTCCAGAAGGGAGTTTATCCTTCGAATCAACATCAAATATATGGTATAATTTCTCCCAAAGCCAGGAATCAGGGTGAGTGATGAAAATGGTTCCACTCACTATCACTCCTAATGATCCACTAGGGGAAATTTTGCTTCCTGTTTCTTCATCCTTAAGTTCTGCTGGCCTTGACATTTTAGTTCCAGGCTGGGAGAATGAATCTGGAGACACAACAAACATTCCATTGGACTGGAAGCTTAGACTTCCTTCTAGCAACTTTGGGCTTCTGATGCTGTTAAGACAATGGGCTAAAAAACAATAGCAATATCAGGGGGTAATTTATCCCACTACTAAGGGAAGTTAGATTTCTTCTTCACAATGGAAATAAAGAAGATTATGTCTGAAGTGTAAGAGGTCCTTTAGGGTGTCTCTTGGTGTTACCATGTCCTATGACTAAAGTGAATGGGAAACTACAACAACCAAATCTATGTAGGCTGTCAAAGGGTCCAGACCCTTCAAAAATGAAGGTATAAGTATCTCCGCCAGGAAAAGAACCAGGCCCTGCTGATGTACTTTATGAGAGTAGAGGGTATATAGAATGAGTAATAGATGAAGGTGGTTATAAATATCAGCTAAAGCTATGTGACCAGTTGTAGAAATATGGATTGTAGTTGACAAGAGTCATTCTGTCTTGTTTTGTTAATAATGTGTTTATTCATATATTAACATACCTTAAGTGATGTTTATATTTTTCCCTTCCATTTATTTATTTATTTATTTATTTATTTATTTATTTATTTATTTATTTATTATGTGATCAGTGCCATATTTAAGTCATAAGACACTAAAGGAATGTCTCTCAAGGGACATTGTCACCTATTCTGAAATCTGTGATTCATTTGTGATTTTACATGCAGTAGTTATATCATATTGGGCGTCATTGTGACCTGGCTATTGTTTTCATTTGGAAATTAAACACAGCATGAGAAGGTGTACACACCCACAACAGGCAGACCCAGGTATTGTGAAGTCACAGCTGCTTCAGCTATGCTGATGAAATGCCATGCGCAGAATGCATTTCACAGTCCTTCTCCATGTCTTCTAGACCTTATGTTCTTTTTGCCTTTCTGCCCCCCCACTTCTGCAGTTACGTTATATTTAGGTCTGAGCACTCAACCATCACTTGTTCTCCACACCTTGAGCAGTCAGGCATTGTGTTCACTACTGGCCATTTGCAAAGAGGCTTCACTGATTAAAGCCAAGGGTAATGCTTGTCTATGAGTATAAACACAAGTTATTTAGAAATCAGTTTGGCACCATGACAACTTAACTAAGCAACAGAAGTAAGCTTGCCCCTAGGGCCCACAACATACTCAAGCCATAAGTTTATGGCTGGGTTTACAGTATATGAATACTTTTCTGTGCAGGAGATTCAGTTACCCCTATAACAATAGTCCCATAGTTGTACCAGAGGATGCATCTTGCTAGGCAGACTGGTGTTGTAGAGTGTATGGCTCTATAATCTGCCTAAGAGTGTTGTTGCCTTTCTACTGTATATAGTATGTAGCATTATGTGGCCTATGTAGCACAATGAAAGCTAGCCAACAGGGGAAAGCAAAGAGGAAGAAACTGAAGTAGGACTTCTACTTTAGTTCTAGCTCTATCTGTCTACAGCTTGCAAACAAAGGATGCTGTGTCTTCAGCAACAGAGTTTTATCCTCTGGCTCTGGCTGATAAGAAAGTAGACTGGCAAAAACTTGTTTGGGGGAACTCTGGAGCCTCCATAACTAGCAGTTCAGAAGAAAATATCTCACATATGGCACTGGGATTTTTGTTTACTAACCCTTGATTTTCACAAGGGTTTTAGTGAAACCTTTATCTAGACTAGAATATTTTTGCTTAGTGTTAGACATTTTTAGGAAACCCAAAGAGTTTTCATAATGAAAAAAACCAGTCATTAGTGATTTTTATAAAGCATATATGGAATATTTAACTCCACTTTTATATATAATATTATATCTTAAATATATATGGAAACAGCAAATAATCTCTTGTGCAAATGTAGTTACCACCAAATCTGACAACTGGAGTTTGAACCCCAGGACCCACATGGAAGGAGAGAACCAGTTCTTCAGAACTCACAACCCATGTTCTGACCACCATATATATGCTGTGCACCCCTAATACATACATATAAATAATAATATACTTAATATATCTATATATTATTCAAATACATGTATCACATGGTAATAAAGTTTTAAGTGTGATTTGGTTTTGAAGAAACCTGTTATCTATATGATGCTTCTTCCTACAGTTGGCTGTTATGTATCAGCACTCTGTTACAGGGTGACTTACCAGGACAGAATTTAGATTCTTGTTACAAAGTTCCTATGTGCCTTGACATAGGAAGGGGAAATAATCTCTCCTGGCATGACATTGTCTGGACAGATTTCATTCTTTTGTTTCATAAAGCTGACGACATTTTGTTGTTACATTTGCCTGTTAGTGCAGCTTTGTACAGAGAACTAAAATGTGTTCCTGGGTGTCATCCAGGCTCAGTCACCATGCTGGAGTTATACAGGGGGAATGAGTTGGAGATAATAACAGAGTGACAATTTTAGATCTTTTTTAAATCTCCTCCATAGCAGCCTTATTTTTAATAGCTAGAAAGTGGAAACAACCCAGATGTCCCTCAGCTGAAGAATGGATTTAAAAACCGGTGGTACATTTACACAATGGAATACTACTCAGCTATTAGAAACAAAGAAATCATGCAATTTGCAACCAAATGGATGGACTAGAAAAGTTTATCATGAGTGAGCTCAGACTCAGAAAGATACATATGGCATATATTCACTTATAACTGGATTTTAGATATATAGTACAGGATAACCATCCAATAATCAATAGACCCAAAAGAAAAGGAACATGGTCTTGGTTACCTGTTAGTGGGACACTCTACCCTAGTAGAACTATCATGTATGCCTCCTGGGCAAGAGGATGTTCTTAGACATCATGTGACTAACAAATGGAGGGGGACTGATACAAAGAGGCACCACACACTGGAGGGATGGGATGGGTGGGAGAGGGGGGTAAAAGGTGGCAGGGTGGGACTGGGAGGGGGTGGAGGGAAGGGGTGGTAATGGAGATGTAACTTGAAGTAATAAATTAATGTTAAAAAATAAAATAAAATAAAATAAAAAGCTGTATGCTCATTAAAATAACATTCGATTGTGAGATAGGGTTTTAGGCATATATAATGTATCAAATTATGCAGAATAAAATTAAGTTTAACCCTTCTTATTTCAACTGCCTTTGTAGTTCAAAGGTTTGAAAGAAAATAATTCTTATTTATTTATTTATATTTTCTTTTTATTTATTTACTCTTTCATATTTTACATCCTGACTGCAATTTCTTCTTCCTTCTCTCCTTCCAATCCCTCTCTTACACCTCCCCACTTCCTCCAATCTATTTCTCCTACAAATCCCTCCAGAAAAGGTCAGACCTCCTAGGGATATCAACCAAACATGGCATATCATGTTGCAATAAAACTAGACACCTCCTCTAATATTAAAGATGGAAGAGGCAACCCAGTAGGAGGGAACGGGCCCCAAAAGCATGCAAAAAAAGGTCAGAGACAGTCCCTGCTTCCCATAGTTAAGAGTCTCACAAGAAGACAAAGCCACACAACCATAACATACATGAAGAGGACCTAGGTCAAACCCATGCAGGTTTCCTGATTGTCTGTTCAGTCTCTGTGAGCCCATTATGAGCCCAGGTTAGTTGATTCTATGGGTTTTCTTGTGGTATCCTTGACGTTTCTGGCTCCTACAATCCATCCTTCCTTCCTTCTGTAGGATTCCCCAAGCTCCACCTGATGTTTGGTTGTGGGGCTACACATCTGTTTCAATCAGTTGCTGGATGAAGCCTCACTGATGAAAACTGGATTAGGCACCAATCTATGAGTGTAACAGAATATCATTAGGAATCATTTCATTGGTCCTATCCAAAGTCTCTGTGCAGTCTAAAATCTTGGTCCTGGCCCTCCAGGCATGGGTCTCAAGCTGGACCAGTCATTGGTTGGCCACTCCTACAATTTCTGTGCCACATTTACCCAGGACATCTTACAAGGATAAATCTAAGTAGTAGGGTTTCTGGTTCGGTTGGTGTCACAATACCTCCACTAGAAGTCTTGCCTGGTTGCTGGCGATTCCTGGTTCAGGCTCTGGACCCCAACGCCATTACTATGAGTCTTAGCTTAGCTCAGCCTCGGGACCCTAGGGACACCACTTCTGGGTGTACATCCAAATGACTCCTCACGGAATCATAAGGAAGTTTCCTCATCTATGTTCATAGCAGCCTTATTTGTAATAGCTAGAAGCTGGAAACAACCCAGATGTCCCTCATCCGATGAATGGATAAAAAAGTTGTGGCACATCTACATAATGGAATACTACTCAGCAATCAGAAACAATGAAATTATGCAATTTGCAGCCAAATGGATGGAACTAGAGAAGCTCAAACTGAGTGAGCTAACCCAGACTCAGAAGGATGCACATAGCATCTATTCACTTATAGTCAGATTTTAACTATATAGTACAGGATATCTATACTACAACCAATGCACCAAAGGGAACATGGAGATAGACTTTTGTTTTGTTTTGTTTGTTTTCTCTCCCTGTCATTTAGACATTTTTCCTTGGTGGTACTGCCTTGTAGGCCTATAGTGTATGAGAAGGCACTTTGCCCTCATATGACTGCTGAACTGGATCAGGGAAATGATATGTAGGGACACTACACTCCAGAGGAGTGGGATGGAAGGGTTAGGGGATAGAGGGTGGGAGGTGGGACTGGGAAGGGTGGAGAGAGGAAACTATGATGGAGATGTAACCTGAAGCAATAAATAAATAAATTTAAAACAACACAAAACAAATAAAGCTGCTATGAACATAGATGAGGATACTTCCTTGTGATTTTGTAAGGAACCATTTGGATGTATACTCAGAAGTGGTATGGCGGGGTCCCGAGGCAGAGCTACTCCAAGTTTTCTAAGATATTGCCAGACTGAGCTTCATAGTGGTTGCAAAAGCCTGCACTCCCACCAGCAATGGAGGAGGATTCCCCTTTCTCCACACCCTCACCAGCTTGTGCTGTCATATGAGCTTTTGATCTTAGCCATTCTAACAGGTGTGAGATGGAATCCTAGAGTCATCTTGAGTTGCATTTCTCTGATGATTAAGGATGCTGAGCATTTTTTTCAAGTGTCTCTCAGCCTTTAGGAATTCCTCCTTTGTGAATTCTCTGTTTAGCTCTGTTCCACATTTTTAAATTGGATTATTTGGTTTCTTTGCCTTTAATTTCTTGAGTTCTTTGTAAATTTTAGATATTAGCCCTCTGTCAGATGTGGGGTTGGTGAAGTTTTTTCCCAATCTGTAGGCTTCCGTTTTGTTCGAATGACAGTGTCTTTGCCTTACAGAAGCTTTTCAGTTCCATGAGGTCCGATTTATTGATTGATGGTCTTAGAGCCTGAACTGTTGGTATTCTGTTCAGGAAGTTGTCACCTGTGCCAATGAGTTCGAGGCTTTTCCCCACTTTCTTTTCTAGTAGATTTAGTATGACCGGCCTTATGTTAAGGTCTTTGATCCACTTGGACTTAAGTTTTGTACAAGGTGATTAAGTATGGGTATAATTTCATTCTTTTCGAAGTGGGACATCCAGTTGGACCAGCACCATTTGTTGAAGATGCTGCCTTTTACATTGTACGCTTTTGGCTTCTTTGTCAAAAATTAGGTGGTCATAGGTGTGTGGGTCCATTTCTGGGTCTTCAATTCGATTCCATTGATTTACTGATCTGTTTCTATACCAGTACCATGCTGTTTTTACTACTATTGCTCTGTAGTACAGCTTGAAATCTGGGATGGTGATACCTCCAGATTTTTTTTTTTTTATTGTACAGGATTGATTTAGCTATCCTGGGTCTTTTGTTGTTCCATATGAAATTGAGAATAGCTTTTTCCATGTCTATAAATAATTTTGTTGATATTTTGATAGGAATTGCATTGAATCTGTATATTGTTTTTGGTAGGATGGCCATTTTTATTATGTTGATCCTACCTATCCATGAGCATGGGAGATCTTTCCATCTTCTGATGGCCTCTTCAATTTCTTTCTTCAAGGACTTGAAGTTCTTATCGTACAGGTTTTTCATTTGCTTGGTTACAGCTATCCCCAGGTATTTTATATTGTTTATGGCTGTTGTGAAGGGTGTTGTTCAGCTAATTTCTTTCACTGCCTACTTATTTGTTGTATAAAGAAGGGCTTCTGGTTTCATTGAATTAATTTTGTATCCAGCCACCTTGCTGAAGGTGTTTATCAGCTGTAAGAATTCTCTGGTGGAAATTTTGGGTCGCTTATATATACTATGATATCGTCTGCAAATCAGGATTAATTGACTTCTTAATTTCCAATTTGTATTCCCTTATTGCTCTAGCAAGAACTTCAAGTACTATGTTGAAGAGATATGGTGAAAGTAGACATCCTTGTCTTGTCCCTGAGTTTAGAGGAAATGCTTCCAGTTTCTCTCCATTTAATATAATGTTGGCTACTGGCTTGCTGTATATTGCCTTTATTATTTCTAGGTATTGTCCTTTTATGCCAATACTCTCCAGGACTTTTAGCATGAAGGGGTGTTGGATTTTGTCAAATGCTTTTTCAGCATCTTAGCGAGATGATCATATATTTTTTTTCCTATCAACTTGTTTATATGGTGAATTACATTGATGGATTTTTGTATGTTGAACCATCCCTGCATTCCTAGGATGAAGCCTACTTGATCATGGTGTATGATACCTTTGATGTGTTCTTGGATTCGGTTTGCCAATATTTTAGAATCTATGTTCATGAGGGAGATTGGTCTGAAGTTCTCCTTCTGTGTTGGGTCTTTGTGTGGTTTAGGAATCAGGGTGACTTTTGCCTCATAGAATGAATTTGGCAGTGTTCTTTCTGATTTTATTTTTGTGGAAGAGTTTGAAGAGTATTGGTATTAGCTTGTCTTTGAAGGTCTGGTAGAATTCTGTGCTGAAACCATCTGGCCCTGGGCTTTTTTTGGTTGGGAGATTTTTTAATTACTGTTTTTATCTACTTAGGGGTTATAGGGCTGTTTAATCTGTTAACCTGATCTTGATTTAGCTTCTGAAGGTGGAATCTATCAACAAAATTGTCCATTTGGCTTAGATTTTCAAATTTGGTGGGATATAGATTTTTAAAGTAGGGCCTAAAGATTCTCTGGATTTCCTTAGTATCTGTTGTTATTTCTCACTTTTCTTTTCTGATTTTGTTGATTTGGGGTTTTTTCCGCTGCCTTTTTATTAATTTGGCTAAGGGTTTTTCTATTTTGTTGATTTTCTCAAAGAAACAACTCTTGGTTCCATTGATTCTTTGTATCATTCTTTTTGTTTCTAATTTGTTGATTTCAGCTTTAAGTTTGATGATTTCCTGCCATCTGCTCCTCTTGGGAGTGTTTGTTTCTTTTATTCCCCAGTTCTTCCAGTTCTGCAGTTAGTTTGCTATTATGAGCTGTCATGATTTTCTTTTTGAGAGCACTTAGTGGTATGAACTTTCCTCATAGCACAGCTTTCATTGTGTCCCATAGGTTTGGGTATGTTGTGCCTTCATTTTTGTTGGATTTTAAGAAGTCTTTAATTTGATTCTTTATTTCTTCCTTGACCCAGTAGTCATCCAGTAAAGAGTTGTTCAGTTTCCATGTGTGTATAGGATTTCTGTTGTTTCTGTTGTTTTGAAGTCCAGATTTATTCCATGGTAGTCTGATAAGATACACGGGGTTATTTCAATTTTCTTGTATCTGTTGAGGCTTGCTTTGTGTCTGACTATATGATCGATTTTGGAGAAGGTTCCATGTGGTGTATTCTTTTGTGTTTGGGTGAAACATTCTGTAGATAGCTGTTAGGTCCATTTGGTTAATAACCTCTGTGAGACTCATTATTTCTCTGTTTGGTTTCTGTCTTAATGACCTGTCCATTATTGTGAATGGGGTGTTGAAGTCTCCCACTACTAATGTGTGGGGATCAATGTGTGATTTAAGTTTTTGAAGAGTTTCTTTTACAAATGTAGGTGCCTTTTTATTTGGGGCATAGATATTTAATATTGAGATGTCTTCTTGATGAATATTTTTTCCTTTAACGATATGTAATGCCCCTCTCTATCTTTTTTTTTGATTAACTTCAGTTAGAAGTCTATTTTATTTGATATTAAGATGGCTACTCCAGATCACTTCCTGGGTCCATTTGCTTGGAAAACCTTTTCCCAGCCCTTTACTCTGAGGTAGCATCTATCTTTGTTAGTGAGATGTGTTTCTTGTATGCAGTAAAATGATGGGTCTTGTTTATGGATTCATTCTGTAAGCCTGTGTCTTTTTATAGGGGAGGTGAGTCCATTGATGTTCAGGGATATTGATAATGAAAGGTTGCTATTTCCTGTTATTTTTATTTAGGTGGTGGTTGTGTGTGTCTTTTGGTTTAGCTGTAGTGGAGGTTGTTGGCCTCCTTTGTTTTCTTGGAGGTACATATCTTCTCTGGGTTGGAATTTTCCTTCCAGCATCTTCTGTTGAGCTGGGTTTGTGGATAGATACTATTTAAATTTAGTTTTGTCATGAAATATCTTGTTTTCTCTGTCTATGTTGAGAGAAATTTTTGTTGGGTATAATAGTCTAGGCTGGCACGTATGTTCTCTTAGGGCCTGTAGGACATCTGTCAATGCCCTTCTGGCTTTTAAAGTTTCTGAGGAGAAGTCAGGTGTACATCTGGTGGGTCTGCCATTATACGTTACTTGACCATTTTCTCTTACAGCTTTTAATACTCTTTCTTTGTTCTGTACATTTGGAGTTTCAATTATTAGGATGTGAGAGTTATTTTGTTTCTGGTCTAATCTAGTTGGAATTCTATATGCCTCTTGCAATTTTATCGGCATCTCTTTAAGTTTGGTAAGCTTTCTCCCATGGTTTTGTTGAAGATGTTTCTTGGACCTTGGAGCTGGGAGTCTTCTCTTTCATCTATGCCTATAATTCTTAGGTTCCATCTTTTCATTGAGTCCTTGATTTCTTGGATGTTGTGGGTGAGAACATTTTTAGATTTCTCATTTTCTTTGGTTGTTGTACTGATTTCTTCAATCGAATCTTCCATGCCTGAGATTCTGTCTTCATTCTTTTGTATCCTATTTTTGATACTTGTGTCTATAGTTCCTGTTCTCTTCCCTTGATTTTCCACCTCCAGGATTACCTCAGTTTGTGTTTTCTTTATTACTTCCAGTATCTATATTTCCAGTACGGAGTTCTTTGTTGTCCCAGCTAGGCAGGCCCAGATGGGCTTGCACCTGTCTAGATGGTCCCCAGGGTACCTCTGTGCCTCTCAGCCCTAAGCCTTAAGCCCTTTGGTCTTAGTCACTTAGCAGTGTACCTAGGCCAAGACCTCACTGCTCCAGGGGTGGAAATATATATGCTGAAGATCTGGTTTCCTGCTGGAGGAACCAGCACTAGCAAAGGAGTCTGATATTAACCCTACAACCTGTCCAGGGCTTGGACCCAGTGGGGAATCAAGCAGCCTTCCAACCTGGCCACCCGCCTTTCTGCCTGCTCTTATCCCACTGCTCCTACATCTGTACTAAAGCTGTCCTGTGGATACTGGGAATTGGAGCCACTGTTGTCCAAGTCCTGGGACACTGCAGTGGTGCTGGCAGTGTAACTGCTTCTCTGTCTAGCTGCAGTGTTCTTCCCAGTGACTGCAAATCCAATAGAGGGGCTTGTATGTCCAACACCCCTCTAGCAAAGCCCAAATATGTTTGTGTTTGCCAGAATGCTGCTGTGCTATAGACCTGCTGTCACCCTGCAGGTCCTGCTGCCTCTGCAGCTCAGAACATGCTGTGGCCCACAGTCACAATAGTTCCACTGAGAATATATTCATTCCTGCGGCTCCGCTGATCTTAGCCTTGGTGTTGGAATGCCTGTGTGGAATCTGGGAGCCCAGGAGGCTGGTGAGTAGCCCTGTGTAGGGTTTGGAGCTGCTGGCTGGGTATTTGAATGGCTCATACCCTGGTCCCTCTCCTGGTAATGATTCTGCTTCCCAGAGTCAGGGGCTTCTGCAGTTTGTGCTGGTCTGTTTTTCTGAGTGTCCTAGAAAGAAGAGTCTTTCTCAGGAACTTTTAATGGTCCCTGGCTCACTGGATGAAACCCAGCGAGTTCAAGCCACTAAGATTATTGCTCAGCATCTTATAACTCTGTGGTGTTATAGCTGTTTTCCCCATGTTCAAAATGCATCCATGCAGGCTGCTTCCAACTTGGATCACTCCCCCCCCCACTCCCCATCCCCCACCCGTCCTCCTCGGTGTCACTGTTTTTAATGGCTGAGTAATATTTGTCCATTTTTCCAGACAGGGTTTCTTCATATAGTCCTGAATGACCTGGAAATTGCTCTGTAAACCAGGCCAACCTCGAACTTACAGAGCCTTCTGAGTACTGGGATTAAAGGCATGTGCCACCACTTCCTATTTTGTTTTGTTTTAGCTCTCTGTGGAAGCCTAGTGTGGTGGTACCCATCTGTCTTCAGAGCACTTGGGAGGTAGAGACACAAAAACTGAGAGGTCAGACTATCCTAAGCTACATAGAGACCCCATCTGCAATAGCAAGAACTCCTTGTAGAAATGACACTTCACTGTATACTTGGAGAAAGATCTTAAATCCTGCTAGCAAAGAAATCCTCAGGGATTTACTGTTTTTTTCTTCTCCATGGAAATTCATCTTGAAATTATTTTCTTCCTTCCTAGTATCTGCCTGGCAGGACCACAAAAGCTCATTTAGGCCAGATAGGAAAACAGACACAAGGTCATATGTACACATAAATGATAGTGTTAGAATAACAACAGAAAAGTGTAGCCAGTAATCTCCATGTATCAATGATTAGTTTTGGCCAAGTGTTAGTATTTTGAGTGCATTTTTGACAAATCTGCATACTTAAGGAAATCTTTTTAAATGTCAAGTGTTAGCAAGTAATTTAAATTTAATAGAGAGATGTATTCTGTAGGTCTTTCCTGGTATGGCAAAAAAAAAAGGACCCATGAGGCAAATTAGGCCATGGGTCTATCCAGGTACACCACCTGCCTCAGAAAGCAATGAATGAAATCAGAAGAAAGACTGTTATAAACATCATATATAATAGGAAAAGGTGTAAAACATTGTTTGGGGGCAGGGAATACAAAATTCAAGTGTCTTCTTAATACAGGAGAGAACTAGTATTTCACATCAATGAAAAATCCAGATGCACATTAAGGCTTAGGTGCCACCTTCATTTCTCTCCATTCCTTGCCCTCAGCCTTCCAACCTGTGTTCTTCTCACCCTACACATGGCCAGTACTCAGTAGGTTCAAGATTTTCTATTTTTAGTTGAAGAGTAGCTGAGACAATTTAACACTGTATCCACTAAGAGAAAAAATACTTTAAGTCCCATAGGAAAAAGAAGTTTCTCTTTTTTTGAAAAATTGAAAGACTGTGATTTCTTTTAGTAACTCCATTCTATGATGGAAGAGACCACATCTTCAAAGACTACAGCCAGGTGATAGAATTAGCATTGAGCTTAAACCATTCAGTTTTGGGACTTACTGGGAAATGTCTGTCTAATAATTTATTAAGAATGAGGGAAAGATGTACTTTTTCACCCCTAAGGTTTCCTGCTGCAAAAGAAGGAAATTAAACTCATAGATATAAGCAATAGTTGTCAACACAACTATGTGCAGGCCACTAAGGAAACTGAAAGAAAAATATAGAAGTAGACGGAAAGGAAACAAATGCAAAGATTTCATAATGCAAAGGAAGGGAAACTGTCCACTGTAAAAGGACAAGGGGGGTGGGGAGAGAGTTTTTGATCTCATTTGCACTTCTAATTTTAAACTAACATCTTTCTTGTTAAGACACAAAATGTGGAAATCATAAATGAAAAGTTGCATAAATTTGAAACATAAATTCTAACAATTCTATGCATCTATTGTAATATAATTTTTTAGAAGTAGGAGTTGTAGCATATTTGGAAATAATGCCACCAAGAAAATAATTATCTGAAAAGTCTACTACAAACAAAAGGAAAAGATAAACCCATTGAGAAATCACATATAAATTATCAACAGGAAGAAATGACTTAAACTAAAAACTGCTTGGCTTGGTAATAGGTTAAATTTTAAATCAAAAGAGGCAGACTATTTTTCACAAATCCAGTTACCAAAGATTAAACAATTTGAAACTACAAAGTAGTGGTGAAATTGTGAGAAAACATATATTTTCATGTATCATTTATGGAAAAAATAAATTAATGTAATGTCTTAAAATTGATGATAGCACCACAGGAAAAGTTACTATTTATTACTATAAATTTGAATTCAGTGATGACATCTCTCAGTTTCCAACAAAACACCCAAAATACAAATGCAGTTTAACTTCTTTGGTTTCATTACTCAATCACAATCTCCTCCCTTCTTCCCCCTTCAGTCCCACACTCCCACCCTCTTTCCCTAAGTAGTAATGTTTAAACTAATTTGATCATGGTCTCAGAATGAACTTGTGTAATGTTAGTGTTAGTGAGAGTACTTAAGTCTATCTAGAGAATGATAGAACTTTCCTTATCTGGAAGCAACAGACCAACTTGAAATAACATTGAAATCAATTTATAAGCAATGCCAGGGGCTTCTTTTCTCATTTTTATATTTTAGTTATATAGTCTCACTTATACAAAGAAATTTATCCATAAGTATAGTATATCTTATATATCAATATTTAGAGTAGATTTTCTAATTATTCATTAGTATCAAAAAATTAAATAAATTATGATACAGCCAAATCCTATAAAAAAGATATAAATACCTGCTGACATGAAAAATTCTAACATATTATTGGGTAACAATATAAACATATAAAGTAATATTTGCTTCTATTTCTGCTTAAAGTCTTTAGTGGTTTTTGGTAATGACTTCTGTCCTAAAGATCTTCCAGGTCTATGGTAAGAAGATATTTTTGAACTTTTTGTTCAGACTAGGCAAATTTGCTAGTTCTTATAGCTACTATATTACTAGTAAGAAAAGGGTTAGTTCCAAATCTTAACAGATAATTGTTGGCCTAAGTTCCCATAAGTTTATGCTTTCCTTTGTCAGGCCACAATGACCCAAATGGCAGTCTAGGTCACAGAATATAAAATAAAGCATTACCTTCCATCAAACTACAATAGATACCTACATGAGAAAAAAATCCTGTTTGAGCTACTGGGACTTGGGGGTTGTTATTAACAGTGGTATAACTATGATGTCCTGGCTGACATAGTAAGATTTGGGGTGCTGCAATAATGAAAAAAATGTGTGGTGTTGATTTAGGAGTGGGCTGCTAGTCCTAAAGAAACCTATGTATATCCAGGATGATGTAGATTCACATAACACAGTAGCAAAGCAAATACTAAAGTGGTCCACAGAAAGAAATTGGGAGGCACTCCATGTACCCTTAGGGGAAGTGTTAAAGGTACAACGTTCATAGTAAGTGTGGGCTCTATGCCTTGTGCTTGACAAAACAAATATTGCAAGAAAGAGGCTCAAACAGAATTAGCACTTTCATAAGCAAGAATACAGTGTGCTCCTCCAACCTGGAGTTCCTGCCAGCTCTCATTTAGAGACATTTTTGTGACGTGTGTGCTGTAGTTTTTGTTCTAGTTCATTACTTCAGTTTTTGTCCTTAAGGTGACGTAATGTTGGTTCTTGCCTAGCATGTAAAACAGGCTCTGTGACTTGATCGGTTTTAAAACTTTATATTTTTTCTTAAATCTCTCTCTAAGGCTTTCACCAATTCTTCCTCTTCAATAGCTCCCTTTTCTGTCTTTCCTGAATATAGGAATTCACAAATTATTTTTGTGAACAATTTTCTATGTTTTGTGAGGTCAGATTTCAAATCTTCCTATTCTTTCTCATCTACTTGTGGTATTTGTTAATAATTATCATTCATGTTGTTAAGACATTGTCTTAAGTCTTTTTCTTTCCTTTTTTTAAGTTGGGACATTGTGATTTCATTACAATATTCCCGTCCCTTTCCTACTTCCAAACCCTTCCATGAACTCCTTCCCACTTTCCTTTAAATTCATGATCTCTTTTTCCATTAATTGCTATTACATGCATATACGTATTTGTATATATGTTTTCTTAAATATACCCTGTTGTATCCACATAATATTACTTGAACGTATATTTTTGGGGCTAATGATTTGGCACTGTACAACCAATTTGTGTACTCTCCCTTTGAGAAAACTACCTCTCCTGGTCCCCAACTTTCCTCAGTTGCCTATAGTTCATAGTAAGAGGCCTCTTAGGCTTCTCCCATTGGAGTTTGACATGTTCATTAGTGTCATCTTTACTCAGCTCATATTTAGGCAGTTGGTGAGATTTTATAGCTTCTGAAGTTAATAGGAGTTTCACAGAAAACTCTGTTTCTTTCTTTCTTTCTGCCCCCTCTTTGCCAACAATCGCTGAGCCTTAGGAGTGGGAATATTTTGTAGTGTTAATGCTGGGTTCCACAATTCTACATTTTGATGGGTTGTGGATTTATGTAGTGGTCTCCATCTGTTGCAAAGAGAAGATTCATTGATGACAGGTAAAGACTATACCCTTATCTGCAGGTATAAGAACAAATGTTTATAGATTGTTGTTAGGAATTTCACTGGTTTAGTAAATTAGTGATTGAAGAGTCTCCTCCAATAACCTCAGTTTCACTAGTGTGAGTCATTAGCTTGGTGAGCAGGCCTTAAGTCCATTTAGAGAGCCGTTGGTTACCAACAAGCTGTACGTGCCACTATTGCACCCATAGGGTTATTGTGCCATGCTGGTTGTCGATGTGATTCATAGGCAACATAACCTGTTGGTTACTTAGCTCCTTTGGAAACTTGTGTGTCACCTTCTGGTATTATGAAAGCTAGTATTCAGAGAGAGGATATTAAAGTCAGTTCTAGCTCAGGGGTCTCTGAGCTCTATTTCTGATGTACACAATGTTGTCTTCAGCAACATGTTTTTATCTCTCCATTAAAAAAAAATGGTTACAGTGTTCCATTACTTTGAGGTGAATTATCTCAGAATACTTTTGATGTTTGCTGGAAATGTTATTTAGATCTTTTTCTTATTTTTCATCATAAAATGTTGATTAGATTTGATCAATATCGTTTTCTGGAATGATTTTTCTGTTATGGTGATTTATGGTAATGATGATTATATTATTATGATGATTGTTTTGGTAGGGATTTTTTTTCTTTGAGACAGAATCTCACTAATTTCAAACTTCTGATGATCCTCCTCATTCAGCATTCCATGTTATGGAATTATAGGTCTGTACTATTATACCCAGTTGAAGTTCTCATCTTATGTATCATTGTGTGTGATGGAAAGGGAGGTAAATCATGATATCTTTTATAACTTTGTGGACCTTGATCCCTTCTTCATATATCTAGATCTCCATCTTCTAGCATCTTCCTAACTTAGTAACTTTCAATTCTTCTCCCCAACATATCTCTAGACTAGATCTCTACTTTGTTCATAAGTTAGACTTGTGGTATTACATACTAAATACAAGGTTTAATACTGAGAGGGATAGACTTTTCCTGCCCAACCATGCTTACAAACAATCCTAAGCAGGTCCTCTGTTGGTTCCCAGCTGCTTCATTTTTGTTTTTGAAGCAAAGCTACTATTTATTAAGAAAGACTTTTAATATATATGTTAAGCACTGAGCAAAAGAGAGAAAGATATATAAGACAACAACATTGGTATATATAAAGTAAATGTGATCTTCTCAAGAGACTCTCAATTAAGTGTCTTAACAATATATATGTGATTTGGGTGGCTTTAAAAGTCATATCATTGAACATATTTAAAAGATTGTATGTGTGTATGAATGTGAAGACATGTTTGTGTGACTGTGTACCTGTGAGTGTATATTCACATGTGTAATGAACGTGAAGACCACAAGTGGAAACCAGATATCTCCCTCCACCTTATATTTTGAGACAGTGTCTCTCACTGAACAAGGAACTCACTTATTTAGCTAGACTGGATGGCTTAATGAGCTCCAGAAACTATCTTGCCTGTCTCCCTAGCACTAAAAATGGAGATTCATGCTACAACACCCCAAATTTAAACAGATTTTGGGAATCCAAATTAAGATCCTAATGCTTGCTAGGTAAGCACTTTACAGATTCAACCATCTCCCCAGACCCTGAGATACAAATTCTGAATGAATGAAAATATATTGTTGAGGTGGTTGGGCACATATATACAGCACCCCACTTTAAAAACAGTGTTAGTTATACTTTGTGCTCCAGCTGCTATCCTGGAATGTACTCAGGAGTCTACCTGTGGATACCGGCTAGTGATGGGAGTATTTGTCAACACTCAGGAACTTCAGCATTTTCTTTCTCTCATGTTATTGCCAGTGCCTTGTGATTTTTTAATTGGTGGCAGTGGATTGTCCTCATCTGCTTGTATATTGAGTTTGCAAACATCTCAGTGTTACTGTAGTAGCATACATTCCCTGTGCATTTTGAACTTTGCTATCCTCTTTCCTGCCACCATTTTCCTGGAGTTCCTCCATGGTTGAACATTTTATAGTCTCCTTCTTTAATTTGTTGCTTTCACATTTTATTCTTCCTTATGTACACTGTTTATCATACATGGTTATATATTATTGTAAATGTGTAGTATTAAAACAGGTATGTGGAATGTTCAGTGGGAGGAAATACAAATTCACGACATGGATCCTAACTTTACAAATATTTTAAGTGACTAAAAATCTCATTAAATCTTCTAGTATCCATGTTTTGATCTCTAATCTACACTTAAAAACATACACACAAATACACAAATATGTATTCTCATCCTCCCTTGTATACACATACAATGAATGCTTGTTAAATAGTATATGAGTTCCAATTTTATGGCAGAAAAAGGCAGTATAGAACTGAGCTCTCTATTTGCTACTGTTTCTATTTTAGATGAAGAAAGTGAAGTACGACTTGTTGCTAAGCACAAGAATACTTTTTACAAAGTGCCTGCTAAAGTATTGATTTTAAAGGAAATTACTGAGGCCCACATCAGATAGATGTATAAATTCTATATGAGCATTAAAATACATGATAATTATATGAATTTACACTATTTAGTGTACATATAGAACCTAAGAAAGCTCTCAATTTCTCAGTTTCAAACAAGCAAAGTGTGTTTACAAAGAAGAGTATGTAAAAAGATATGTTTAATATTTTACTGATTTGAAGATGTAAGAAATGGTTAAGAATCTTTCCATTAAGTTTAGGTATGGCCTTCCTTAATCACTACAGAGGACATGAAGAGGCCAAGTTATCCTAGCAAAAGTTAGACGCAGTAGCAAGACAAGGAAAGTCTAATGGGCGCATCTAATTAATCAGATTCCAAGGGCATCCACAGCTGATCCGCTTCACTGGTCACACACACTAACCAAGTAAAACGAATGTTCACAGACTGTCCCACAATGACAAATGAACCAAGTCTACAAAAGAGTGGCGCTGACTATTCAGACACCATCCCTCATCTCCTAGGAGGTGACAATTCTTGATGGTCCATCTAATTATAATAAAATACTAATAAGAAATATATAAGATTTTAATAGTGCCAACAAACCACACTAATACATCAAAATGACAAGGGAATGGATAGGTAAAACTTCAAAGAATCCTTAATACCTTGGAAAGCTTCCAAGTCTCAAAAAATTAAAGCCTTTATAAAGAAAAAAAGTTAAAAGTTCCATTATGTAAATGATTAGAATTTTAATATAAAAAGTAATTTAGTAGTCTAGGAGTTATTTTAGAGTACTCAGCCAGGATCTTGTCCCAACAAAGGATTTAACTCTTTATAACCCATATTTCAAATCTAGGTAGTCAGAAATCATTATGGTCTTAACGACTGAAGATTATTAAAGCCTCAGGCATAGCTTTTAATGAAAATCTAGGAGGACAAACAGAAATAATAAGAAATAACAAAAGTTCATTAGGCACTTTCATTCCTGGTTTTTAAGCAAAAGAATTCATCAGTTTTATAATTTTCATACCTATCAATATTTTGTCTTTAAAAAACATGTTTAAGTACTGGTAAGAACCAAAACACATGAGTAGAAGAGGGTTTTTTTTTCTTTTTTGGTAAGTAATATTCAAATATTTGGATAAATTTACTTTGTTTTATAAATCTTGTATAAATGATATTAAGAAAAACTTTTAAAACTAATTGTTTAGTAAAATATAAGAACGATGAATCAGATCCCATTAAAGTCAAATTGTAGCATTATCTCCTTCCTGAAAGTCCACTACACAGAAAAGCTACTAATAAAAAAATATAACATATGGAAAGATATATTTAAAAGAAACAAATTATTGTTTCCTGGAGTTTGGGAAAAGCAAAACTGTACATTGGAGCTTTAAGGATACAAATTTAGACTAGGTTCAGGTACAGTTTTACTCACACCCAAATGTCAGGAGAGCACTGGTCATGTGACCTGAGGACAGAGGTCTGTCAAAAGAAAAAGCAAAGCTTATCCTACTTCAGACAGCCTTTGTTGCACCTTAGGAAAACAACAGCTTTCCTAGGAAACACCAGGATTCCAGAATGGTAAGAAAAAGACCTCTCATGTGCAGCTTTGTAAGTCACACTAAGAGTAGAGATTTTATTCCACATACAGAAAGCTATCAGAGGGTTCGAATCCAAGGAGTCTTGAACATTTTAAATGGTTAGTAGTCACTGTATCTATTTGGGGAACAGATATTTAGGAATCAAAAGCTGAAGGTAGGAGATTTCCCTGCCTGTGCCCTGGTTCAAATACTACATGTTCCCCTGGAGGCTTCTCTCTTCACATGACCGGATATAATTTCTCTAATCTATATACTACAGTGATAATAGTGGGCTGTTTCTTTTTTATGGTAGTCATTGTATTCAGTGTTATGCTTTAGAGATCTATTGTGTTTCATCATCTTTCAGAAATCTTAGATTTTAGGATCCTACAGGACAGGGATGGTGACATGTGATCATAATATATATGCATTTTTAACCTAGCTTAATTCATTGGCTCATGCCAAATGAGTATTACCTGAAGATGTGGGGCTAACAACTTAATTTTCTCAGTAACAACAGGCAGAATTGATTCAGCTTCTGCTTACATGAGTATTGAACAAGTTAAGGA
The DNA here is from genome assembly GCA_907164525.1 of Lophiomys imhausi. Lineage (NCBI taxonomy): Eukaryota > Metazoa > Chordata > Mammalia > Rodentia > Muridae > Lophiomys > Lophiomys imhausi. The sequence goes on along the minus strand of CAJQZJ010000315.1, from coordinate 5,049,295 downwards.
ATAAGTGGTGGTTCTTAAAATGTGAGCAAAAGAGAGACAGAGGGAGTCTTGAATTTTTAAGAATGAATTCAATGTCTTTTGGATGGGATAGACAAAACCATTACAAAAAGGTTTTAAAGATGTTAATTAACCCAAGTGGAAATGTACTGTCAGCTTGACTGACAAGGTTCCTTAGTAAAAGCACAAATAGAAGAAAAGAAGCAACTAGGCTCCATACATTTTGTGTATTTATGTATCCCCCCATCAGGTTCTATACATTT
>CAJQZJ010000315.1:4996915-5049025 GCA_907164525.1 Lophiomys imhausi | reverse complement strand
TCAGGTTCTATACATTTTGTGTATTTATGTATCCCCCCATCAGGTTCTATACATTTTGTACATATACATATCTCTGTGTGTGTCTCTTTCTCTGTGGTGTGTGTGTGTGTGACTACAAGTAACCATTGAGTGTCTTTCCTAACTGCTTCTCATTGTATTTGTTAAGACAAGGTATCCAAGTGTACTCACATCCTTAGCTGAGGTATGATAGACAGCTTCTACATGAGTACCACAACTCTAGTCCCTCTGCTTGAGCAACAAGCACTTTACTGATGGATCTATCTCCCAAGTTTCTCTTTTGTATTCTTTGTTGCTTAGAAAAGAAAGAAACAAAGAAATTTTTAAAGCACATCCCACACAGACTGTCTACTAAAATTTCAGTGGGATTAAAAGAAAATGGTCCCATTCAGAAAAGAATGAACTGAATAAAGTAAAGCCAGATATTAGAACCAACAGAGAATGGTGAACAGGGATGGGAAAGTACAGCACTGCAGAGATAACCAATACCACACTTGCTAATAATAAAAATGCTTTAAATAATAATTATTATTATTTGAATCATTATAAATAAATAATTATGTAATAATTATTATCATAATCTATAAATCATTAAAGTATACATTTGTTGGTTTGGATTACAGCTAGGATGAATTTTCTAAAAGTGGAAAGCACCATTTTGTGAAAGGAACATGCAAGTAGAGGAAGGGGCAAGGGAGGGAGGGAGAGAGAGAGAGAGAGAGAGAGAGTAAGATTACCTTCCCCTTCAAGCTTCTAATTTTGTGAATGAGGAAGTTGCAGTATAAGAGCTAAGAAAACACATGCTGGAGTCACAGAACTACATAATGAGAGACCTGAAATTTGAACCCATCTTCTTAATTTTAATGCATTGCTCTTGCCAATATTCACTGCAAATTGGATGATTATGACCTATTTCCCCTTATTTTTGACATTGCACTCTACATGCTTGGGAAGGAATTCATTCTTGCCAATTGTCTGCTGTCCTGGGGGACCACGGGTCAGGGGTTCCCCAGTGAGAGTTTGAGGATACGACAAATCAGACTCAAATGCTAGACAAATCAGATTCACTCTCTGGGACTTTAAATCCCCAACACATTGATTCTAGGACAAGAAAACGAATGGAGCCGAATCATCGCAGTGACAGCACGCTGACAAGCCAGTCACTTAAACTCAACTACCAGGATCCCTGGAGCCACCTCATTCCTGTTGTTGGTGAATCCTCTTCCTTCACTTTTCCTTCTGTTCTGGAATCATTCCACACTACTCACTCACATTTAAATTTTCGACGTTTTTCTTAGCACAGCAAAATTCATGTCATATCATCCACACTAAGTCAACCAAATTTCTGCCATGCTTCCAGAAACATAAACACATTAGGACACAGCATAGGAAGTTTTTAATAAAAAAAAAAATAAAAGGGGATAGGAAATGGAAGAACTGAAGTTATGCAAACAAGATTGAGGGAGAATTCTAGATTATGGCTATCCATCCACCACGGATTGCTTTAATATATTTTCACTAGCTACCGCCTCTATGGGAGATAGCAATCAATGGACCTAATTATATGGAAATAAAGATATCTAGCAACAGCACATGTCAGGCACATTGAAGGCTGGAGAGCCACAGAGAAATTTGGACCCAAGAATGAAGAATTGAAGTTGGCAGCTATCACTATGACTGGCAGGAAGATGATGCACTTAGATTCCTTATTCTGGCCTGGCTCTTTGTCTCTTCCCTCGATTCTGAAAATTCTGAAGCTATCTTCTTAAAGTAGTGCATAGCTGAGTCCTTAGGAGGAGCTAAGGACTGAAAACACAATGAGATTGCTATACTCTCCTGTCTCACTCCATTAAAACGTCATTGGGAGAAAAAAAGTGGTTCAGGAAATGTGACTCCTGTTGTGATTTTGCATTTAGTACCCTGAGCTAGGAAGTCAATCTCCCTTTGCCTCTGTTTTCTGTTCACTACAATGAAGAAACAACTCACTCAGCTTACCTCTGGAGTCTAGAAAAACACAGGAGAAAGATATTGCAATAGCTTAGCAAATTGAGAAAAAAGATCAAGAGGAAAATACTGTTCTCCTTTTGGCAACATTTCTAGGCTATGTAATGAATATACATTTTTCAGCCATGGCAGACAGAGAGTTTTGGTTTTTGCTTTGTGTTTTGTTCAACATGCTAACGAAAAGGAGCTTGTGGCAGATTTTATGCTATGCAGTTCCCAGAAATGAGAATAAAACAGAGGTTCTGGGAAGAATTTTGACAAAATTATAACACAAGTATCTACTCTGAGAATGCAACAGAATATTTGCCCACAAATATATCTGACCATTGGGAATATCCCCATTAGATGATATTTTAGTTTTTACTTCTGAATTCCATATGTCTAGTGTAGGTTTATCATAGGTATTTGTCTTGGTTAGAGTTAATATTTCTGTAATAAAACACTATGACCAAAAGTAACTTGGGGAGGAAAGAGTTTATGTCACTCCCAGTTCCATATATGATTAAGAGCAGTGAGGGCTGGAACTCAAACAGGGCAGGTACCTGGAGGCAGGAGCTGATGCAGAGGCCATGGAGGAGTGCTGCTTATTAGCTTGCTTTTCATGGCTTGCTCAGCCTGCTTCCTTTATCTTTATTTTTATTTTTTGGTTCTTTTTATTAAAAGCCTTGAATTAATTTTGCCTTCTTTTTTCTTTTTTATTGAAAATAGCTTTCCCTCACATAATATAATCTTGATTATGGTTTCCTCTCCCTTCTGTTGCTCCCAGTTTCTCCCCACCTTCCCTTCCATCCAGATTCACCCCCTTTCTGTCTCACATTAGAAAAGAAACAGACTTCTCAGGAATAATAATAAAATAACATAAAACAAAACTAACACATTGGAATAGGACAAAATAAGCAAACAGAAGGAAAAAATCCCTCCCTACCACCACACCAAAGGCAAAATGAACAGACATAAGTGTGCAGAGATCCACTCATCGGCACGCTCAGAAATTCCATTAAAACGCTAAGGTGAAAACCATAATATATATTCAAAGGACCTATAGAAAACACACGTAATAAAATAAAAATTTTAAATAAGATAAAAGGTTTTTTTTTGTTTTGTTTTGTTTTTTTAAGCCTGAAATGAAATTAAGAGACAAGGAGCCTCCGAAGAGGCTGTGAAGCTCATTTTTTGTTCTGTCGCCCATTCTACTGATGGGCACGCAGCTTACTCTACAGAGGAGTTTGTTTTCCCAGTGATACTCTTTGTGGAAAACTAAGTTTTCATTTGCAAGTGGCTATCATTTGGAGATTGCTTCTGAGTCTGGGATGAGGGTATGTGTCTACTTATCCTTCTAGCGCTAGGATCCCATCTGGTGCAGAAAGGCACAGGGCCTATACTTGTGTGTGCTTTCAGTCTGTGAGTTCATATGTGCATTGATCCTGTTCAGTTAGAGAGCATTTTTTCCTAGGTGTTCTCCAGATCTTACACTTTTTCAGCCTCCTCTTCTGAGGGTTTTGTGAAATTTGTAGGGATCAGCCTACTTTCTTTTTTCCTTCTTTTGGGTTTTTTTTTTTAACTTTTCTTTTCAAAAGTTATTTATTTATTCAAGTTACATCTCCATCACAGCCCTGAAACTGAAACTTTTAATTATCCAATATATTTATTAATATCTATAAACATTTATAACAAATATAAACAATTTTCTAACTACTAGCCATAAGAATGACTACAACCCCTGTTACCTAACCACTAAACCTATTAACAACCAAAGCAACAATTATCTAATAACTAATCCTAACCTTTTAGAAGGATACACTCTCTGGGGTAAGTCCTCAATTGCCAGGAACACCTAAGGAGTAAATCCTTTAAGGTCAACAGTCTTTCTTCATGAATATCTCAGATGTAGATCCTTTAGGGTAAAGTAGCTATGGAACCTTCACCTTAAATGAGACTTGAGGCTTTCTTCTCTGTGGAAGGCCCCAGCTGTCTGTATGCCAACGTATTCAGTTTGTATTAGCATCTCAGCTGCTTTGCCTCAGTTTTTGAGGGTGGCCACAGTTCCATTCAGGCCACTGTTTGAACTGGTCAAATCCCTCTAGGCAAAAGCTGTGCCACAGGGTTTAGTCCTTGGCCTTTTTCTGCTTTGCTGAGGCCTTCTCTGCTCACTAGCTTCTTTCTGCCTCAGGGAGAGCTGGCAGTAATTTTGTAGCTCTGTTGGAAATTAGCTTTTCAGTTGACCAGCATTTTCTCTATCAGATGATACAAATTGCCTTGCATCTCATAGCCTCTAGTGTGGTAACTCTCTACATGAGAACTCTCCGGCTCTACCCACTTTGTCCTTAAATAGGGTCTCTCCTTGTTTCACCTGGCTTCAGCCTAATCTGGGTTCCACCCACTTCATAAGGCTATTAGCAGCTGAAAACAATGCCAGACCATAAACCTTGTTTTTAGTCCATATGCTGCTATGTCTATTGCCCACAGCCAAGTTAATCTTCATGCCCCATATTAAGAGACTGTATCAGAAGTCCCTAGATATTCACTAAATCTAATTTATATTAATCTACCTCTCCTTACACAGTCCCCTCCCACCTCCCCTGCTGGTCCCACCCTCTTCGTCCTTTCTCTCTCTCCTTGAGTGAGAGCCCCCACATATGAATCCCCTCAGTTCATCAGTCACATGGTGGGTAAGAACTTCTTGCACTAGGAACTGACTTCGTAGCCCAGCTTGGGTAAGGTGTTCCACTAGCAGGCAACAGAGTTCATGACAGAGATAGGCCCCACTATTCCACTTGTTAGGGGATCTGTATGAAGACGAAGTTGACTATCATCTCTATATGTGTAGGGGGCCTAGTAGTAGAATGCTTATTCTGTATTATATGGGTAATCCAGGACTACCTGTCCAGGAATTGCCCCACCCACAATGGGCTAAACCCTCTCACGTCAATTACTAATTAAGAAAATGACTTATAGGCTTGCTTAGAGCCCAATCTTATGGAGGTATTTTTCTCAGCTGAGGCTTCCTCCTCTCCAGTGTCTCTAGCTTGTGTCAAGTTGATCTAAAACTAGCCAGCACGATACACATTTACTGAATAAATGAATAAAAATTACTCTTACATTGTCCCAATTGTATTATACTTGTGTCATTGTTGTTAGATACAGGGACTTGCTCATTGCTGTAATCCACACTGGCCTGGTAATTTCTGGGTATGTAGTTCAGGCTGACCCTCAAACTATCTGGTTTCATCTTTCCAATTGCTGTCTCAATATGCCCTCTGGTTTATACTCCTTTTAACGATTATCCAGTGTGATACTTAATTCCTCAAAATAGGTAACACTAGCATTCTGTTTAGAGTGGCAAACTATATGTGTTTGCCAGGATCCACTTTTATCTATATTTAGAATATTTACATTGTAGAAGTGAAATTATAGAAATGAAGAGCAGCTTTTTACTTAACTTATAGAACTGGTTTCTTGCCTTTAAGGAAGTGTTCAGAGATCCCGTAGGAATGGCTCTACACACACACACACACACACACACACACACAAATTACAGTAATGGAGAAATTGAGAAATTCTGTTACTTCCCTCATGGTCTATGTCTCTTATTGCCAAGGCTGTTGCACCTTGAAGCACTGCTAGATTGTCTTGCACATTGCCTACCTCTTCAGATGGTTCTAGAATCCTTGTAGTCATGGCAGAACTGCAGTACAGGTACCTGACCAGGTTCTACAACCAAGACCATGGATGAGACTCCCCAGACTTATCACAGTTGCAACTGTAGCAGATTCGTGGCTCTGCGGCCACAGGAATAAATGGTATCCACTATTGCTGAAGCTGCAGTGAGTAATATGTCAGGCAAATGGGGGAACACAGGGACACAGGAGTCATTGTCTAGACCTGCAGAACTTAAGCTGAAGTAAGTGTCTCACCAACACCTTGTTTTTTTTTTAGGAATTTACTTCAGCTCAGCAAAAGAAGAAAATAAACTTGAGACAAAGGGAACAGAAAAACAAAACTGAGGATGAGTGATGAATGACAGCTATGCGTGTGGTTGGAGACCAAACCATACATAATAGAGAGGAACAATAAAAAATTCTCTGTAGAAGGTTTTCATAAAAGTGTAAATGCATTGACATATTTGAAAAGAGTTTAAGATGTGATAACGCTACTCAAGAAAGAAAACAAAGATAATTAAAACTCTAGAAAACACAATCAATTGAAACAAAGAGTGTGATGAGAAAGTTGAGACAATATATAAAGCAAATTAAGTATGAAATAATCTTAGGTAATATAGAAGTACTACAACAGGATAAGTTCAACTTTGATTCTAATAGTGTTCTAATTTGATCAAGTGAGGGAAAGTCAGGGTGTTAAGGGTACAAATTGAGTCCATTTAAAAAACATTTATGTAACTATGTTAATGTATGTTGCCTGGTAATTTCATGACTTCTCACATATTTATAAAGAACCTGTTAATGAAGAAACTATCTGGGTTGTAGAGTCAATATTGCATGCAAATAATGTGAAAAATCTGAAAGTGAAACTGTTAGAAATTAGGGCAGAAAAAAGATTTGAAGAGAAAGAAAAGCTAGACATATCCATATCTTGAGATACTGGAGATTAAAAAAATGAGAAAAATGCACATTGAGAATGAAAAATTATTTCAAATACTTTAAAATACAACAATTTGTACATTAGTAGCAATATTTATCCCCAAACAAAGGAAAAACATTGAAATCTCCAAACACCAGTTAATAATGACATTTTATAATATTAACATGGTTTATTGAAACTACTAAGTATATGATGTGGTAGAATAAATAAAATAATTTTGTCTTTAAGAACTAAGAATTGTTTTTGTTTGTGAGCCTAGCCTTTAACGGGTGAGGCCACAGTCACATTGATTTCTAAACCATACAAAGACCCAACAAAGAAAGAGAACTTCAGACCAATCTCCCTCATGAACATAGATGCAAAAGTACTTGATAAAATACTGGCAAACTGAATTCAAGAACACATCAAAAGTATCATACACTATGATCAAGTAGGCTTCATCCAAGAAATACAGGGGTGGTTCAACATACAAAAATCCATCAATGTAATTGACCATATAAACAAGTTGAAAGAAAAAAAACCACATGATCATCTCACTAGATGATGAAAAAGCTTTTGACAAAATCCAACACCCCTTCATGCTAAAAATCCTGGAGAGAACGGGCATACAAGGACCATACCTAGAAATAATAAAGGCAATATACAGCAAGCCAGTAGCCAACATCATATTAAATGGAGAGAAACTTGAAGCATTTCCTCTAAACTCAGGAACAAGACAAGGATGTCTACTTTCACCATATCTCTTCAACACAGTACTTGAAGTTCTTGCTAGAGCAGTAAGACAGCTAAGGAGATCAAGGGAATACAAATTGGAAGTTAAGAAGTCAATTAATCCCGATTTGCAGACGATATCATAGTATATATAAGCGACCCAAAAATTCCACCAGAGAATTCTTACAGCTGATAAACACCTTCAGCAAGGTGGCTGGATACAAAATTAATTCAATGAAACCAGAAGCCCTTCTTTATACAACAAATAAGTAGGCAGTGAAAGAAATTAGCTGAACAACACCCTTCACAACATCTATAAACAATATAAAATACCTGGGGTAACTCTCACCAAGCAAGTGAAAGACCTGTATGACAAGAACTTCAAGTCCTTAAAGAAAGAAATTGAAGAGGCCATCAGAAGATGGAAAGATCTCCCATGCTCATGGATAGGTAGGATCAACATAATAAAAATGGCCATCCTACCAAAAGCAATATACAGATTCAATGCAATTCCTATCAAAATACCAACACAATTCTTTATAGACTGGAAAAAGAAATTCTCAACTTCATATGGAATAACAAAAAAATCAGAATAGCTAAATCAATCCTGTAAAATAAAAAAAAAAATCTGGAAGTATCACCATTCCTGATTTCAAGCTGTACTACAGAGCAATAGTAATAAAAACAGCATGGTACTGGTATAGAAACAGACCAGTGGATCAATGGAATCAAATTGAAGACCCAGAAATGAACCTACATACCTATGGTCACTTAATTTTTGACAAAGAAGCCAAAACAACACAATGGAAAAAGGACAGCATCTTCAACAAATGGTACTAGTCCAACTGGATGTCCACATGTAAAAAAATGAAATTAGACCCATACTTACCACCTTTTAGAAAACTTAAGTCCAAGTGCATCAAAGACCTTAACATAAGGCCAGACACACTAAATCTATTAGAAGAGAAAGTGGGTAAAACTCATCAGCACAGGTGACAACTTCCTGAGCAGAACACCAACAGCTCAAGCTCTAAGACCAACAATCAACAAATGGGACCTCATGAAACTTAAAAGCTTCTGTAAGGCAAAAGACACTGTCATTCAAACAAAATGGCAACATACAGATTGGGAAAAAATCCTCACCAACCCCACATCTAACAGAGGGCTAATATCCAAAATTTACAAAGAGCTCAAGAAATTAAATGCCAAAAAACAAATAATCCAATCAAAAAAAGGGGGAACAGAGCTAAACAGAGAATTCACAAAGGAGAAATCCCTAATGGCTGAGAGACACTTGAAGAAATGCTCAGCACCCTTAATCAGCAGAGAAATGCAACTCAAGATGACTCTGAGATTCCATCTCACACCTGTCAGAATGGCTAAGATCAAAAGCTCAAATGACAGCACATGCTGCCGAGGTTGTGGAGAAAGGGGAACCCTCCTCCATTGCTGGTGGGAGTGCAAGCTTGTACAACCACTGTGGAAATCAGTCTGGCGATATCTTAGAAAACTTTCTGCCTCAGTATCCAGCCATACCACTTCTGAATATACATCCAAATGATTCCTCACCAAATCGCAAGGACATATCCTCATCTATTTTCATAGCAGCCTTATTTGTAATAGGTAGAAAGTGTAAACAACCCAGATGTCCCTCAAATGAGGAATGGATAAAAAAAAATGGTACATCTACACAGTGGAATACTACTCAGCCATCAGAAACAATAAAATCATGCAATTTGCAGCCAAATAGATGAACTAGAGAAGTTCATCCTGAGTAAGCTAACCCAGACTCAGAAGGACGCACACGGCATCTATTCACTTATAATCAGATTTTAACCATATAGTACAGCATAACTATACTACAGCCAATACACCAAAGAGAACAGGAACATAGAATTTTTAACCTGCCCATTAAACACTTTGCCCTAGTGCCTTGTAGGCCCCAGTGTATGAGGAGGCTCTTGGCCCTTATATGACTGCTGAACTGGGGTGGGGAACTGTTATGTAGGGACACTGCACTCCAGAGGAGTGGGATGGAAGGGATAGGAGATAGAGGGTGGGAGGGCAGGACTGGGAGTGGTGAAAAGAGAACACTGTGATGGAGATGTAACCTGAAGTAATAAATAAATATTAAAAAAAGAACTAAGAATGATAAAAGGTAAATATAAAATGAATGGAATTATGTAAATGACATGTAATTTCTTTGGAATACCAGCACAGTTTATAAATTTATCTTGATAAAAATAAAAATAGCAAGTTACTTTCTGGAGTTTACTGTCATTAGCAACCAACTCTATCACTCATATTATGGTTTTTAATATTTAGTACTTTCAACTGAAAAGCTCTAAACATCCCTTTAATACTGAGTTTAGACCTGAGAAGGCAAATATACCATGGAATCCTGAGATACCTCCTTGGGCTATCCAAAATATGGAGGCTATGGCAAAATGCCCAACAGCCAGGTTTTTAAAATTGCATAAACAGAACATTTGAGAGCCAAAGAGAATGACTGCACTGTACAAAGCAGATCAAATAAGAAGAAATCCATAAATCCTTCCTAAGTCTGGAAACAAAAAGATAGTTTTATTGGTTTGCCTAGGTACAGATTTTGCTCAAAAAAATGATAAATAGGGGAAATAAACAGAACATTTACCCTATCATTCTTATTACATCTGCACATGGTAATAAATAGCTAAACCACTCAAATCCTTGTAGTGTAATAGATCAACCCAAGACTGAGAAAGTCAGCATTTTATAAACGTCAGCAAGATGACAAATCTGGCCAATGATTGTCAATGACTTCTCAACCTATTATGTAAAATGCTGGCGAGGAACTTTCTAGAAGACAGATTGGATGAGACTTATTGATTAATCTTCATATGACTCACACTAGAGGAAGCAGACCTGTGTCCTTAACTAAAGTGATGAGGTAGTAAGTACACTGCTCTATTTCATGACATATTTATGCAACAAAAAATTCTGTGTTTTCTAGAATGAATTTAATTAAGCCTCTCAAACTAAGTAATTTTTTTAAAGAAAGCATTTAAAGAATCACATGACATCAAATCCAACTATTCTTGAGTTCTATTTTTCTCTTTCTGTGTGTGAAGAAAACCGTATGCTTAAACTGTCAATGAAGCAATTTCCCCAAAGATGACACATTCTGTCTTTGAAGTCCAAACTGATATCAGAAAGAGTGCCTAGAATTCACCTGTTTATTTATGTACTCCACCAAGATTTTCAGCCATCCACTGTAGGTGGGATGTTGCTGTAAGTGCTGCGGATCTGGAAATAAGATATTAGGGACTCTGCACTGGATCTTACTACTGTTCTTATGAAACTAGACTCTGATTTTTTACTTGTAATAACTGTAGATACTTTGGAAAGTACTAATAGTTACCTGAATACCTCATAACAGCAAGAGTAGCTATTAGGGGTAGCTTAGATCTATATTAACATAAATGTGAATAGTTTTGATGCTATAAATTAAAAGGGAATTTGCTGAGTTATAACATGACATGATCTATCTTCAGCTTGTTCATGTTTTCTCTTATCCAAAAGTAAAGAATAGTAGTATTGTTGGAATATAAAGAAAAGTCAGAAAACTCTTGCTCAGAGATAAAATTTCATGCAACAAGAGAAATGCCAGTTCATAGATCCGTTTTAAATCATTTCTAGAAAAAAGGTAAGCAGAAGAGTGACAAAGATTCCATGATCATTCATCCGTAGATTACTAGGGATACCAGCCAATTCTTAAAATGTAAAATGTTTCTTTTAAAAAGGAAAAGACTGGAAGTTCTGTTTTTCCCCCCCTGTGGCAGAACCCAATGGGAATCACAGCAAAGGTTGCTTAATTCTATCAACAAGGCACACATATAGCCAGATTTGTCATATAATTGGAATAATACATCACCTTTGTCAAAGGAATTTAGCTACTTTATTCTGTACTGTAAGCATTTTTCTATCATCTTGCCTGGCAAGAAAGCTCTGGAGAGTCTTTAGTTTTCATAATAATTTTGAAAAAGAACATTTCCTATTTTATAATATGCATTTTCCAAAAAATTAGCAGGAGTTATGAGAGTTTGGGAAAATAGTTCTATTAAACTTCTTGGGGTTATCAAGAGTTTAGCTTGCATTGAAGAACTATCTGTTTTAAAATATAACCTTTCCAATTTTCTAGGTCCCTGGAAAGCAAGAAAGAATACTTCTACACTTAAATTCCATTTTCAGATGGAGAGAACAAGCTAGCCATTTAAGTCTGGCAAAGAAAACTCCTTGACTTCAAATGTATATAGTAGCTAGAAGCTGGAAAATATGGACCACTAAGTACACCCACAAGGAAACTAATTGAGATGTCCCACACCTCTACAGGGTTTATTCTTTCACGGCAAAGCTCTACAGAGAGATGATTATGGCAAGATAATAGTTAGTGTTAGGATTATATCAAGCTTCCATGTGCTGGAAAGCTATCATGTCTGCAACACAAAAATAAACTTACTAATACTATATTTGAGTGTCTTGATTATAAATTATGTTTCTTAAAATTCTCAATGTCTGTGCTTCCACCTGCACTTATTTTTTTCCTTTTTCTTAAAAAATATTATGACATAGTATCTTTTGATTTTGGTTCCCCTCCTACTCTTCACAGTTCCTCCTTGCCTCACTTCCATCTGGATCCACCACTTTTCTTTCTGTCTTTAATTAGAAATCAAACAGGCTTCTAAGGGATAATAATAAAATTAATAAGATAAGATAAAACAAACCTAACATTGGGAAAATAGAAACAACCCAGATGTCCCTCAACCGAGGAATGGATTAAAACAAAAACAAAAACAAAAACTGTGGTACATCTACACAATGAAATGCTACTCAGCCATCAGAAACAACGAAATCATGCAATTTGCAGCCAAATGGATGGAACTAGAAAAGATCATCCTGAGTGAGCTATCCCAGACTCAGAAGGATGCACATGGCATCTATTCACTTATAATCTGATTTTTAGCCATATAGTACAAGATAACTATACTCCAGCCAATGTACCAAAAGGAACAGGAACATAGATTTTGTTACCTGTTAATGAGACACTTTGCCCTAGTGGTGCTGCCTTGTAGGCCCCCAGTGTATGAGGAGGCTCTTGGCTCTCATATGACTGCTGAACTGGGGCAGGGGACTGTTATGTAGGGACACTTCACTCCAGAGGAGTGGGATGGAAGGGATAGGGGTTAGAGAGTGGGAGGGCAAGACTGGGAGGAGTGGAAAGAGAACACTGTAATGGAGCTGTAACAAATAAATATTAAAAAAGAAAACCAGAAGAAAAGAGCCCAAGAAAAGTCATAAGAAACATATAGACTCAGAGAAACTCCCATTCACAAACTCAGGAATCCCATAAAAACACTAAGCTAGAAGCCATAATATATATGTGAAGGACATGTAGGGTAAAATTAGAGAAGAAAAAACACATAAATGAAATAAAGTAAAAAGTAAAAATAGAACAACAACAATAGAAAGGAAAAACTGTGACATGACATTATGAGACAAGAAACCTCCAAAGGTACTATTGAGTTCATTTTCTGTTTACCATCTATCTACTCCTGGCCATGCAGCCTACCCTTGAGAAGAGTTTGTTTTCCCAGTGAAACTGCCTTGGAGGAAACTAAAATTTTCATTTGCCAAGTGGTTATCAGTTGAAGATTGCTTCTGGGTTAGGGATGGGATCACATGTTCTTTTCCTTTCATCTCTCGGAACCATCTGGTCCACGTAGGCGCTGTGCATGCTGCCTCACTCTCTGAGAGCACATATGTGTATTGATCCACTTGATTTAGAGGACTGTGTGTCTATCATGGTTTCCACCCTCTATGGCTCTTAAACTCTACCTCCTTCACAACAGGGTTCCTTAAGTTTCTCCTGAGATACAAGATTTCTTGGAGAAGTCCAATTTAGGAATGAGTGTTCCAAAGTCTCTCACTGTCTGCATAATGTCTGGCTGTGGGTCTCTTTACTTGTTCTCATCTGTTGCAAGAGGATACTGCTTTGATGATGGTTGAGCAAAGTATTGATTTATGAGTATAACAATGCCATTAGATGGTTTTTTATTTTAGAACAGTAGTATTTCATTTTACCTTAGTTCTCTGGGCTACACAGTCAGATTCTTGGTCATACAACCAGTGTGGGGTTTGGATTCCATCTCGTGGAATGGTTCTTAACTTGAATCAGATATTGGTTGGTTACTCCCACAAGGTTTGTGCCATCATTTCCCTAGTGTAAAGAGTTTGTAACTGGGTTGGCATTTACATTTTTCCTTTGGTAGTATGTAGAGTACCTTCCTGTAACAAAGAGGCTAGAACATAGGACAGAAGGCTCTAAGTAGGCACCAGTTTGACTTTTTCATGTTCAATGAGTTGTATAGCTGTTGCCTTCAGCAATGGAGTCTTGCTGTCAGTTTGTGGAGAGCAAACTATAGTCTTGGCAACAGCCTGAGTTGTGTGGTGTTTCCTATGGGACCCCTTTGGCCAACAACTAAATTCAATGTAACTCAATCCCAGTGCTAGAAGTTTCATTTTGGGATTAAGAGTTATGTCCAGCTTGGGCTCTGCCCCCCCCCATTATTTGGCCATTTTATTTAGATTTACTTCATATTAGGAAGCTTCTACTGCATTAGGTTTTCATGTTACACCTCAAATGACCCTTAATTTTAGCTGTTTCTCCATGTAGTCTCTCCATTTTACCCTCTTCACACCCATTCCCCACTTGGTCTTCCTGACACAGTTTAGTTATCATTCACTTACCTAATATTCACATATAAGCAAATACATACCATGTTTATCTTTCTGGGTTTTCGTTATCTCACTCAGAATGATTTCTTTCCCCTCATTCCATCCATTTATCTGCTTATTTCACGATTTTGTATTTTTTTTACATTTATTTATTTCTTCAAGTTACATCTCAATCATAATACCCTCCTTCCTCTCCTTCCTGGTCTCACTCTCCTATCCTCTTCCCCCTCACCCTCCTATCTGCTTTTAATTTTTCTTAATTTAAGGTGTATTTATTTCCCACTAACAGCTCCCTCTTTTAGTCCAATAAAGGGCTCTTTTTCTTATAACAATAAATACAATACAAAATAAGAATAATCAGGCCCAAGTTATGAAAATTATAAGGTATAGCATGCATTCCCAATGTCCAGTCCATACATATTTGGGAACTGATATTAATATTCTATTATCTATCTCAATGAGTTTCAAGTTTCATACCTAACTCTGTTTCCATCCTAACTGACATTACTAACTTAAAAACATCTTCTTAGACCTAGAACACTCTTTTAATTCCTAAACAACTTAAAATTTAACTGTGAGACTATAACTATCTAGTCTTCAACCACCTTAGAGACCTGAGAAGGATAAATATATCTGATTATTCAGGAAGGGTAGAGCCAGTAGCTTCCAAAACTAAGAAATGACAGACAACTGGCTGCCTGGAGAGTCCCCAATATCTCTCAATACATTAGAGCATCTATCTTCAGCCTCTCAGTATCTCTAACAGACATTAATTGTAAAGCAGAAATTTGAAGGACTTGCTTACCCTGTCTTGGCAGAGCTAGGCTGTCAACTTACCTGTTTCCAAGTTTTGTCCTTTTCAGACATCAGTCTGTCTACAGTTGAAGCAAAGGATTTTTCTTGCCCAGGGACAAGCTTGCCGCTGATGCAACCATATTCAAGTGGAGATTGTCTGATGTTCATCCTCTCCTTGGTGTAGAATGGGGGGGGGATGCTGTCAGGAGCTGACATGTCTCAAAACTTTTTTTGACATGTCAAAAAAGTTAATAAAATATCTTTGAATGTCATATTTTACAGATCTCATGAGGTTTTTGAAGACCAGCTATCTATCTCCTTATATTTGGATAAGCACAACTTGATTTCTGATTAACTTAGAAAACATCTGTGATAAACTACGCTAGTACCTAACCAAATGACATGTTTGCATGACTATTAGTTTGCATTTCTTAACTATCCTGAACAGTTTGTGACAGTTGCTACCAAAAGGCCAACACTTCACATTGCATTTTAAAACAATACCTATGTCCAATAACTTAAAAAGAGTTAACTTTAATTTTGCATCAATATACAAAGATCAGTACCAGTATAGCCAAATATAGTCTTAATTGTGTATCAATATACAAATATCAATACCCATGTAGCCAAATATAATCTTAATTTTGTATCAATATACAAAATTATAAGAGCATATTCAATAATCTGTCCCTTTTTCTTTATCATTCTTTTATTATGTCTATAGCCCATTTTTCAAGTCTTTTGCCCCCTACATAGGAGAGAAAGAAGGATAGTAAAAAGAAAAAGAGAGAAATCCCTGGATCTAACCTCCAAAACCTATTTAACAAGCCCATTTATCAACTTGTAACCAATCCCCCTAAATAATAACTAACATCTATAATCCATCAAATGACCAAAGGAGGGGGAATCACCCACCCCACCTTCTGGGAATGGAATATTGCTCTCTTAAAATTACTTCTTGCTCATTTGGGACCTAGGCAAACTGTTTGAGTTCCAAATAAGAATGGAAAATGGTTAAGCAAGTTAATAGTAACATTTGATGTTCAGTCCTTTTGTGCTCAGCTATTTAAATGTCTTAAGAAGTTTGTAGTCAGAGGCTGAACTTCAGGGTTTTATTGAAGCTCCAGCTGAACCATCTTAGTTAGCTATTTTGAATTGTTCTGGTTGTAGATTTTCGAGGAAACAGCTCTTAAGGAAGTCTGCGAGGCTGGATCATCTGGGCTACTTCTCTTCTTTGGTATCTGGTCCCTTTTCTTCAGAGGTTTCAGTTGTCCAGTTGTCCCTGAATTCCTTAGATAGATGATTTTAATCTCCTGGAAAGATAAGAACAGAGCCCTGCCCTAATATTAACTCTGGGGCACTACTTTTTTTTTTTTTTTGGCAGGTAATATCTTTCCTAGAGCAAATTGGTTTTTTTTTTTTGACAGTATAAAACATATTACCTTTAAATTGAGATTGAAAAATTTTCTTTTGATATTTTGGAATTAAACATACCTTTAAGTGTATATATTTTGAAATCACAAAGGACAATATGCTTTGAATTTCAACATGCCTTTTTCAAGTAGCATTTAAACTTAAATCATTGCAAATCCTATGTGCCTGACTCTGCCTTCCAAGTATTGAGATCAAAAGCATGTGCCACCCAATTGTTGGGATTAAAGGTGTGCACAACCACCCTGAATCTAAGTTTTTCTCTATTTTTCCTTTCATGCCAGTAAGGCAAGTATGCCTTTGGTAAATTATCATTTGAGAAATTTATATTTTATTTTTATTATTTTTTAAGCTTAGTTACCCTTTTTAAAAAATTAAAGTTACCTCCAGAACATAGTTTCGTCCCTCCTCTCCTCCCAGCCCCTCCTTCCCTCCCTCTCTTCCTCCCTTCCTTCCTCCTTTCCTCATTATTCCTCTTCTCTATACTCTCCTTCTCCTCAGATGAGGTGGGCCCTCACATATCATACTCCCTCAGTTCGCCAGACATGTGAGAGCCAAGGGCTTCCTCTTGTACTGGGGCTTGATATGGCACAGCATCTAGGGTAAGACATTCCACTAACCTGCAGCAGGTTCCATGACTCACTGCTGGGTAGAGTTTTTCCTAGGATACTTATACTAGGTTCCTATCTGTTTGGGTCTGTGAGTTGTAGGATGTTTGTCCTGTGATATATGGTTAATATACACTTATAAGAGAATACATACCATGTTTATCTTTCTGGGACTGAGTCAGCTCATTTAAGATGAGCTTTTCTAGATCTATCCATTTGGCTGATAATTGCACAATTTCCTTGTTTCTGATAGCTGTATAGTATTCCATTGTGTATACCACAGTTTTTTAAATCCATTCTTCAGTTGAAGAACATATGGGTTTTTTCCAGTTTCTGTCTATTACAAATAAAGCTGCTATGAACATTGTTGAGGCAATGTTCTTGTGGTTTGGTGTAGAATCTTTTGGATATATGCCCAGGAGGGGTATAGCTGGGTCTTGAGGTAGAACTAGTCCCAATTTTCTAAGATATCTCCAGATTGATTTCCAAAGTGGTTGTACAAGTTTGCATGCCCACCAACAGTGGAGGACTGTAGAAAGAAATATGGCTAATTAAATTGTTTAACTAGTATTTAGGTTATATTTAATTGATTCGGCAGCTGTTAATTCTTTAACCAGACATTATAAATGAATACACAGAGACACCACGTGGATGTTAACAAGCCTTGGCCTGAATTGTGCAATCCTAACCCATCTAAGGTAGCTCTTAATTCTATTACCCAAATATGACCCCATATATACATACGTACCTTGGACTGCCATTCTCCACGATATGCCGATGTTCCTGGCCATGTGGAATGAGGTTCCTTTTTCTAACCCATGGTGTGTGCCTCCTTCCTGCTGCTCCTGGCTGGAATGCTTTCTTCTTCCTGGTGCTAGCTGGAATATATTAGTCCTCTGTGTAAAGTGCAGGCTTTCTGCTCTAATCCCAGGAAGTCCCACCTTTCTCTGTCTTTGCCCAGTCTCAGGCCTCAGCATTTTATTTAACCAATCAGATTCAATGTAAGTAACAGACAGCAAGCAGGACCAATTAATTAACATTTAGCATGCTTAACACTTCCCCAACAGAGGACTGTTCTTCTTTCTCCACATCCTCACCAGCATGTGCTATCACTTGATGTTTTGATCTCAGCCATTCTGATGAGTAAGAGATGGAATCTCAGAGTCATTTTGAGTTGCATTTCCCTGATGACCAAAGATGTTGAACATTTCTTCAAGGGCCTCTCAGCCTTTAGAAATTTCTCTTTTGTGAATTCTCAGTTTAGTTCTATACCCCAATTTTTGATTGGGTTATTTGAATTTTTTGGTGTTTAATTTCTTAGGTTCTTCATATATTTGGATATTAGCCTTCTGTCAAGTGTCAGGTTGGTGAAGATCCTTTCCCAGTCTGTAGGCTACTGTTTTGTCCTAATGACAGTGTCCTTTGCCTTACAAAGCTTTTCAATTTCATAAGGTCTCATTTACTGATTGTTTGCTTTAGGGCCTGAGCTACTGGTGTTCTGTTCAGGAAATTGCTACCTGTGCCAATGAGTTCCAGGCTTTTCTCCACTTTCTCTTCTATTAATTTTAGTGTGTCTGGATTTATGTTGAGGTCTTTGATCTACTTAGACTTAAGTATTGTGCAGGGTGATAAGTATGAATCTATTTGCATTCTTCTACATGTTGACATCTAGTTAGACCAGCACCATTTGTTGAAGATGCTTTCTTTTTTTCATTGTATGGTCCTGACTTCTTTGTCAAAAATGGACGACTATAGGTGTGTGGGTCTATTTCTGAATTTTTGATTCAATTCTATTGATCAAGTGGTCTGTTTATATGCCAGTAACATGCTGTTTTTATTACTATTGCTCTGTAGTACAGCTTGAATGGGGATGTTGATACCCCCAGATGTTTTTTTGTTGTACATGATTGATTTAGCAAGTCTGGGTTTTTTGTTTTTCCATATGAAGTTGAGAATTGTTCTTTCAAGGTCTATAAAGAATTGTGTTGATATTTAATAGGAATTGCATTGAATCTGTATATTGCTTTTGTTAAGATGGCCATTTTTTTATGTTAATCCTACCTATCCAAGAGCAAGGGAGATCTTTCCATCTTCTGATATCTTTTTCAATTTCTTTCTTCAAGGACTTGAAGTTATTGTTGTATAGGTCTTTCACTTGCTTTGTTACAGTTACCCCCCGCCCCCCGGGTATTTTATATTATTTGTGGCTATTATAAAGGGTGTTGATTCCCTAATTTCTTTCTCAGCCCATTTATACTTTGTGTAAAAAGGGGCTACTGGTGTTTTTGAATTATTTTTGTATACAGCCACCTTGCTGAAGCAGTTTATCAGTTGTACTAGTTCTCTGGTAGAATTTTGGAGGTTACTTATGTACACTATCATATCATCTGGAAATAGGGATACTTTGACTTCTTCCTTTCCAACTTATATCCCCTTGATCTCCTTTGGTTTTCTTCTTGCTCTAGCTAAAACCTCAACTACTATGCTGAAGAGATACGGAGAGAATAGGCAGCCTTGCCTTGTCCCTGATTTTAGAGGAAATGCTTTAATTTTCTCTCCATTTAGTTTGATGTTGACTATTGGCTTGTTGTAAATTGCCTTTATTATGTTTAAGTATGGTTCTTGTATGCCTGATCTCTCCAAGACTTTTAACATGAAAGGGTGCTGGGTTTTGTCAAGTGCTTTTTCAGTGTCTAGTGAGATGATCATGTGTTTTTCTTTTTCTTTCAGTTTGTTTATGTGGTGGATTACATTGATAGATTTTTGTATGTTGAACCACCCCTGCATCTCTAGAATGAAACCTACTTGATCATGGTGTATGATACTTTTGATGTGATCTTGGATCCGGTTTGTAAGTCTTTTATTGAATATTTTTTGCATCCATGTTCATAAGGGAAATTGTTCTGAAATTTTCTTTTTCTGTTGGGTCTTTGTGTGGTTTAGGTATCAGGGTGACTGTGGCCTCATAGAATGAGTTTGTCACCATTCCTTCTGTTTCTATGTTGTGGATGAGTTTGAAGAATAATGTTGTTAGCTTTTCTTTCAATGTCTGGTAGAATTCTGTGCTGAAACCATCTGGTACTTGGCTTTTTCTGTTGGAAGACTTCTAATGACTTCTTCTTTTTCCTTAAGGGTTATAGGACTGTTTAATTTGTTTACCTGTTCTTGATTTAACCTTGGTAGGTGGAATCTATCAAGAGAATTGTCCATTTCATTTAGATTTTCCAATTTTGTGGAGTACAAGTTTTTGAAGTAGGACCTAATGATTCTTTGGATTTCCTCAATGTCTGTTGTTATTTCCCCCCTTTCATTTCTGATTTTGTTGATTTGGATATTTTCTTTCTGCCTTTTAGTTACTTTGGCTAAGGATTTTTCTATTTTGTTGATTTTCTCAAAGAACCAAATCTTGGTTTTGTCAATTCTTTGAATTGTTCTCTTTGTTTCTAAGTTATTGATTTCAGTCCTAAGTTTGATAATTCCTGCCATCTGTTCCTCTTGGGAGTGTTTGCCTCTTTTTGTTCTAGCTCTTTCAGGTGTGCTTTAAGGTCACTAATATAGGAATTCTACAATTTCTTTTTGAAGGCACTTAGTGCTATAAACTTTCCTCTTAGCACAGCTTTCAATGTGTCCCATAAATCTGGGTATGTCATGCCTTCATTTTCGTTGAATTCTAAGAAGACTTCAATTTCTTTTTTCATTTCTTCCCTGACCAAGAGGTCATTGAGTAGAGTGTTGTTCAGTTTCCATTTGTTTGCAGGCTTTCTGTTGTTTTTGTTATTGTGGAAGTCTAGCTTTATTCCATGATGGTCTGATATATTAAAAGGGATAATTTCAATTTACCTGTATCTGTTGAGGCTTGCTCTGGGACCAAATATATGGATGATTTTGAAGAAAGTTCCATGAGGTTTTGAGAAGAAAGTATATTCTTTTGTTTTTGGGTGAGATGTTCTATAGATATCAGTTAGTCTATTTGATTCATGGCTTCTGTCATGTTCATCATTTCTCTGTTTGGTTTCTGCATTGTTGATCTGTGCAGTGGTGAGAGTGGTATGTTGAAGTCTCCCACTATTAATGTGCAGTGTCTGATGTGGGATTTGAGCTTTATTAGTGTTTCTTTAACAAATGTGGGTGCCCTTACATTTGGGGCATAGGTATTCAGTATTGAGATGTCATCTTGGTGGATTTTTTCCTTTGATGAGTATGAAGTGTCCTTCCCCATCTCTTTTGATTAACATTGGTTGAAAATCTAATTTATGGGATACTAGAATGGCCACTCCAGCTTGCTTCTCGGGTCCATTTGCTTAGTATATCTTTTTCTAGCCCTTTACTTGGTGATAATGCCTATCTTTTTCCTGAGGTGTGTTTCTTGTAAGCAGAAGAATGTGGGATTCTGTTTTTGCATCCATTCTGCTAGCCTGTGCCTTTTTATTGGAGAATTGAATCCATTGATGATGAGTGATATTAATGACCAGTGATTGTTACTTCCTGTCATCTTGATGTTGGTGGAAATAGTGTGAGAGTGATCTTCTCTTCTTTTGGTTTTGCTGCTGTCAGATTATTTGCTTCCTGTGTTTTCTTGTGTGTAGTTAACCTGTTTGGGTTGGAGTTTTCCTTCTAACATCTTCAATAGAGCTGGATTTGTGCATATATATTGTTTGAATTTAGCTTTGTCATGGAATATCTTGTTTTCTCCATCTATGTTGATTGACAGTTTTGCTGGAAATAGTAGTCTGGCCTGACCTTTGTGGTATTTTAGGGTTGCAACACGTCTCTCCAGGCCCTTCTGACTTTTAGTGTCTCTGATGCAAAGTCAAATGTGATTCTGATAGGTTTGCCATTATATGTTACTTGGCCCTTTTCACTAGCAGCTTTTATTATTCTTTCTTTGTGTTGTACATTTAGTGTTTTGATTATTATGTAGCAGGGAGTATGATCTTTTCTGGTCTAATCTATTTGGAGTTCTTTAAGGTTCTTGTACAATTATAGTCATCTATTTCTTTTGATTTGGAAAATTCTCTTCAATGATTTTATTGAAGATATTCTCTGGTCCTTGGAGCTGGTGATCTTCTCTTTCTTCTATTTGTATTATTCTGAGACTTTGTCTTTTTATAGGGTCCTTGATTTCCTGAAGGTTTTGTGTCAGGACTTTTTTGGCTTTTACATTTTCTTTGACAGTTGTATAGATTTCTTCAATTTATCTTCTGTGCCTGAGATTCTTTCTTCCATCTCTTGTATTCTGTTGGTGATGCTTGTGTCTGTGGTTCCTTTTCTTTTCCTAAGGTTTTTCAGTTCCGTGGATGTCTTGGCTTGTATTTTCTTTATTGCTTCAACTTCACATTTCAGGTCTTCCATTTCTTTAAGAGATTTATTCATTTCCATCACCTCTTTGCAAGATTTTGTTGTTGCTCTCTGAGGTATTTGATTTCCTCCCTAAGGTCATTTTCCTTTTCTAGATTTCCTTTATCCCCCTCTCCTGACCATGGATTTCATGTGACAAGCTCCTTCAAGCTCCCAGTGACTAGACTTTTTCATCATGAAGGACTATACCTTCAAGTATGAGCTATAATAAACCCCTTATCCTTTAATCACTTTTGTCTGAATATTTTATCATAGCAATAGGAAAGGAAATGAAATCATACATACCTAATAGTAAAGTATAATGTAGCTAGTATTCCGGTAGGTGACACAGAATATTAATTGTGAGATCTGATTATTTAGAAATAAAATGCTATTTTATAAAAGTTTTCATATTTTAACTTTTAATAATTACTGCCTTTACAACTGCTGGTAAAGTTTCTAGGTTTAACCATTGACTCTTGTAGGTCAGTTTCTGGCAGAGCACTAATTCTGATGGTATATACATATGCCTGGTGTCATTTCTTGAGAGGCTGTGAAAATCATCTCCCTCCCAATTCCTCTCTCTTTCCTCCCTCCTCCCCATCTCTTTGTGTAGTAAATAAAGTGAGGTCATGTTGGATTTTCATCATTTGTAATAACTTTTTAATAATAATGCATTGATTCTTATTACATATTAGAGCAAAAGATTATTTAAAAAGAATCATTAATTGAACTTTGTATTGTTTCCTCGTGTAAAATTTGGTAGTTAATGATTTGATGTCAAATAATGTGTTCCTTTTTCTTGTGATTATTTATTCTATTTATCTTCTAAAATCCAGGCAGCCACAGCTGCTTTGCATGAACATGCCTTCAAGGCCAGAAAGAAAACAAAGAAAAAACATTGGTTTTCTTCTGAGTTCAAAATAGATTTGTAACTATAGTTTGCAGCATAAGCATTAGTCTTGAAACCTTACTGTGGAAGCCAAGCATTTTTGAATGATAAAAGAATGGATAATCTACATCTTGTGAGCTCTTTAGAGTTTACAGACCACAATGTTTATCCATACATTAGAAAGTAAGAAACAATGTCTTGTGATGCAAAAGAAACTTTCCACCTGAAAAGGATAAGGGAGTTCAAGAATTATGTTAATGAGAGAAAATTATTAAGGACATAGCTAGATTTAAGGGTGTTGTGATCAGCAGGATGTCACAATTCAGGAACAAGTCATAATAAAAGTGGTGACAGAAATGCAACATGGACGTGAGAGTCTTCCGGAATATATATAAGCTTCTGAAAACTATTATTATAGCTTCAGTAATAATCAATGAGCATTAAATCAGGATTAAAGAGAAGATGGAACCAGTAGAGCCCTGGTAACCTAGTAGATCCTTGATCCATGAGAAGAGAGGAAAAGACTTGTAGTACAGAAACTAAAACCAGTACATGATCTCTATTCCTACTACTCAGAGTCTATTACAGTGCTGTAATCTGGGAAGAAATACAGCTTAGGGCGACCACTGTTTCCAGACTCACCAATGGATTGTACAGTGGACTCCACTGCTGTTCATACAAACAAAGCTTGCTTTGGGTCTCCTAGATCATTGCTCACTGTGTCTCTCCCAGAGGCCTGAAAAAAAGGGTGAGACAGTAGCTGTTCCATGCTGAGAGACGGGCTGCCTGACCTGGGAGTACTAGGTTTCTAGAATTAGATACTCTAGTCCTTTCTGTTGCCAGATGGCTGAAATGTGCAAAGGCATGAGCACACAGATTATCAACCCAGCCCTGAGAAAAGAGATAAGGAACTGACAGGGAAAATAAATGTCTCTTTCATTCAGAGTGATACTGAAAAAATAGTTGCAAAGATACTATAAGTCAGTATTTAAGATAGAGCTCCTTATATTTTCTACATCAATGATACGCTATAAAACGCTAAATAATGGTGGCCTATAATGTAAACCATTCTTGAGATAATTCAAACAGTTTTCCATTTTTATTTTATAAACTGCTGATAAAATCACAGAGCTGCAAATAGATACATAATACTCGTTTCTAGGAAATGGTCTTGCAATTCGATTGATCTCTGACTTCTCTTCTAAAAGTACTTTCATTGTGTGACATGCAATAAATAGAAAATGATCTCTATTTATAGTCCTATTCATGTGGTGCTGTTCATTCAGAAAATGCTTTTGTTGAAACTACAGCCAATGTTTTCTTTTGTTTTTTGCTTTCAAAGTGCTTATTTCAAGACAAGGTCTCGTTGTATAGCCGAGGCTGTCCTGCAGTTCACTAGATAACCCAAGCTGGCCTTGAACCTTTGAAAATTCTCCAGTGTATCTTGTCAAGTACTTGGATCACAAATCGGGAAACTTCGTTAGCTTTCACACTTTAAATATGGTCAAAAATTTAAACAACCTATATACAAATATAAATTAGCACATAAGTCAGCATTAAATCTATTCCCTTTACTTTATGAATTTTGCATGAAACTTTTATATTCCATATTTCTATTGTCAAGTCAGAAGATTGTTTGTGTCTGTGTGTACGTGTGTGTTGATGGGCACTCAGTGCACCTTGGCAGCAGTAATTCCACAAGTGGTGGCCTCTTTGTCATTTTTAAGATTCACATATTTTATTTTATAGGTTTAAGAGTTTTGCCTCCATGTATATGTGTGCATTGTGTGGTGCCTGCTGCCCTCCGAGGCATGATAAAAATTGCACAGTGGTAAGAGAATAGGGGGAATAATAGCACTAAACTGAAACATCTGGTAGCCTGACAAGGTAGTGCACTCTTGGAGTCCCAGAACTAGAGGAAGAAGCAGGACAGTAGGGAACCGTAGGCTAAATCAAACTGCCTGGGACAAAGTTTCACACTTTCTGGGCTACATATTGAAAACCTGTCTCAATAACTGAGAAAAAGAATTAATGAAAGGAAGGACAGAAGGAAATCAGAAGGAAAGAGAAAAGAAAAACCAAAAAAAATCTAAAACCTTGTGATATTTTCATGTATTTTTTCTCATCAAAACTATTTTTCTCAGCGACGGCACTAAAATTGGAAGTGTTGGAATGGAAGCTTGCATTCTTTCTAGAGCTACAAGATCAGCAAAAGCACTAAATGATGCCTTAAATCATAAACTCCATAATGTAAGTCAGTTACTAAAACAATTTATGTGAAATAGTGTGAAGCTTCATTAACAATTTCAAATTGTTGAAATTTTATTATCCTGAAATGTGTTCTCTGAAAAGTTTTATCTCATTTCTGCAGATAAATGTCTTATACCCAGAAGAGTCATAAATCAAGATTGTAAACTATGTTCATTTTAAAAGTATTTGTTTCTTGAAATTCTGTTAAGTAATTTATGTCAAAAAATTCTTGTCTGTGTTTTAACCCCACAGTTGACTGTGCTATATGATACTTTCTAAGATCATTTTTAGCTGGTAGAACATCCTTTGCAAAAGATTATTACATTTTCAATTTTTAGGTTTCTTTTTTCATGGACAGAGTTGTTTTAAATTTTTCAAAGTTGCTTCATCAGTGATAGCAAACATCCTCTATTTTAATCATGACCTTTGATCAACCTGGAATGGCGATTCTGGAGAAGTGAAGCAAGTAACATTTGGTGAGAGCTTTTGGCACCAATTCCAAAAATATTCATGCCCCTCACAATCTATCAATAATGACTTATTTTCATTTTTTTAGTTTATTTATCTTTATTTTATGTGCATTGGTGTTCTGCTTGCAATTATGTCCATATGAGGATGTCAGATCTTGGAGTTACAGACAGTGTGAACTGCCATGTGGGTGCTGGGAATTGAACCCTGGTACTCTGGAAGAGTGACTGCTCTTAACTGTTGAGCCATCTCTTCAGCCCCAATAATGAGTTTTTTTTTCAATCAAACATATATAGTATTTGTTTAATCTTATACTATTTCTTATCTACTGTTGATGACATTTCATGATGATCTTCATTTTGTGGCTCAAGATTCTGGTTTAGAATTAAAAATCTTCTTGATTTTCCTCAGATTTCAGGGAATTTACCTTACATGAATTTAGCCAGACCAATTGGGTGTTATGCCACATTGCTGAAGTCATAGACCAGCCTGTACCACATAGTGAGACATTTTGCCTCAAAAGAAGAGCAGGAGGAAGAGCAGGAGGAAAAGCAGGAGGAAGAGGAAGAAACCATGTTAAAATCACATTAAGAAATTTAGATATTAGGTTCTCTTAGATTTATATGTTCACTTAAATGACTTTGTTGTAAATTCTTCAGGTGCTCATTGATTTGTGATGGGGTTACTTCCAGGTAAACATATCATAAGTTACAAAATGCCCTTCATATGCCAAACATCGATATAGTCTTTATGGAATGTGTATCAATTTTTCACCATATGAAGCCCAATAGTTGCAACAATATCAGTTCTCCCACTGAACACACTGAACACTGCACTTAGACAAACTTCACTGCCCAGTCATTGGTATTATGGAACAGGACAGACTGCCTGTAGACTGTGTGCTGGAACAAGCTTCCTTCTAGGCACTTAGTGCCTAAACAGAAAGCTGGAGAGAAGGTGAGCTGTGGATACTTATTCCAGACCATCCCACTCATCAATCAGTTACATCTCACTGTGGAAAACAGAGTACCAGACTGCAGAGTTTCCACATAGATTGTACTAATAGATGTCCTTCCTCTTAGATGAATACATTAGGTCAGAAGCAAGAAGCATTTTCCTTACAGTGTTGGTCAGAATTCTAGTCCTTTAATACATTTTGCTCAAGCCTGTGACCCACCATGGATGTGGCCATTTCTCTCAGGCAGAGACCTGATTCTGAGTTTCCTTCTCTCAAGCTCAAATGGCCTTTATTTCCCTAGCACCACTGCCTGACAATGCTGGTGGCTAGGATTTTTTTGGCCACTTGAGGCTCTCAATTGTCTTGAACAATGAATGGAATCACTAACTTCAAGATCCCCCCTCAGAAATGGAAACTTTTTTTTAACTCAACAGTCTTCTCCAAAGTAGGTAAAACTGTGTTTTCTAACCAACTAGTCAAAGACTTGACAATGAAAGTACAGCATAAAATAAAACTGCTAATAACATAGACATTATCTGAATTTCAATATAATTCTCTCCTATAATGAGTTTTCATGAGGGAAAATTAAATTTTGGTTATTAAATCATGTTGAAAGTTATAGCCTAAAAAAATAAATTCAGAAATCAAATTGTCTACCTTTGTTAACTAAATCGCCAGAGAATTGAAGTCATAAAATCTACAAGTTGAAGTACAAAAGAATTAAATTTTAAAATCAAATTTACTTGTCTTCATGAATTAGATTACAAATAGGATCCAGAATTTATCATTCACAACTTGTTTTTCTATCCTTAGCCAGTCAGAGGTTTGCCTAGTGGTCAAAGGAAGCCCATGCTAATACCAGAAAGTTCCTTCAGGTTTCCAGGGCTTGGGGGTGGGGGTTCAAAAAATTAACAAGACAAAAAACATTCCAATAATTCCAGAATGTCCTTCAGAATTTAGAAAATGAACCTAATGGTGTTTCATAGAGTTCTGTAACCCCAGTCTTAAATGCTATGAAAAAACTTAGCAGAAACCCACTCACTTTCAAAGGAAGGAGGACGGGCAACCCTGAATGCTGAACTGATGGAGTTGGGGGACAATTTGCAACAAGGGGTTACTTTCTGCACTCTGGTTGATCATTCCAAAATTGGCAGGCAGATTCATCAGAGTGAATGGATATCTCTCCAATAATGCCATTTTATGACATCACTGATCCTGCAACATTTAGAAATGTCAAGTAATGGTGGTCTTGGTCATCAGACTGTGATTCAGGATGTTATTTCTAGTCACTGAGTACATCTCACTCTACAGTTCTTTGCTGATCACTGTGTTCTTATCTTCCAGTGTCTCATCAAATATAGTTGTGCCTGGTGCTTTACACTCTACTATATGCTATGTTTGTACCTGAGGGGCCAGGAGTTGGAGAGTCATGTCTCTGATATATCATCTTACAATAGAGTTTTTCTCGGTTTTCAATGTTCAGGCCACAAACACCAACCCTCTCATTGTATCTTTTTGACACATCCATCTCTCAGTTCTTTCTGGGAAGTTGAGTCGTAAACGTAATCAAGTTAAATCTGGGACAATTTTACAGGGTCTCAAAATTTCACTACACTCTTAATTTTGTTTTAGAGGCAAACATTTATTTACCTAACAACTTTAAGCATTTGGTCAACTGAAGTTCTTTCATGGTAGAATGTTGGAGAAAAGTTATCTCTGAGGAAAAAAAAAAGAGCACCCCATGAAAACAAAAACAAACCATTTTTCCTATCCTGTCTTCCTCCAATGTTATAAATTGAATATTTTAGTTGGGGAAGAATTTTCCTACCAAGCCAACATTGGTTGATTGTACTACCACCCAGTTTTCCTTTAGTTAATTGATTACTACTCCTCTGGGTATCTGAATTCTCTAGATTTTGCCATCAAGTTTTAGGATATGGGCATTAAAGTTTCTTCTCCACTCAGGAACAATTGTAATTCACTTTGTTCCTCAGCAATGCTGTACACATTTTGTGATTATCCCGTGGTTTTCCTCTTGGAGACCTACCCAATTTATTCAAAGAACTTTGAACAGTCCCATAATCATTAAGGGGTGATTTCCAGAACATTCTTACATGAATACTGTCTGGCAAGTTCCATCTGTAATGTATTTTTCTGACATAGCTCTAGCTCTCCTTTAACGATTTATTCCAGGAACCATTCTGAGATTTACTTTGTATTCTCTACTGGATTTTACAAGCAGCCATCAGAGTCTTTATTCTAACAAGTAAAATATTTCAGACATATTTCCAGAGCGTTGACAACTGGATCTTTCTCCAGGATAGCATCATCTCTTACCCTCAAGCTTTCAAGATTTCATCTTTCCACTCATCTTTCCAGTTGCTTCCAGCTTAGGGTGTTTTTTTTTTTTTAATTTTTTTCTATTCTTCTGCTGACCTTCTGACAGTTAGATTGGGAGGTAGTTTGCAAACAACTCTTGCTTCTCTTTGATTTCCTGAGAAAAACAAATTCCTAGACCCAGAAAAGGCCTGGACCAAGATTGGCATTAGTCATTTCATGAACTACTTTTGCTTTTACACAAGAAGAGGGTATGACTCTAAGAGAAGTCTCAGTTCCTACTTACTTACTTACTTAATTATTCAGAGACAACAAGTAACTTTGGATCATCAAAATCCAAAGGTATAGGAAGAACAAAACTGATTTACTGGCCCAACTCCATAAGTGAACAGATTATGTGAAGAAAAAAAATATAAAGTCTTGAATATAAGGAAATAGCCTGTCAATCAATCTGGGCATATCAGATTTTGTAGGTTTGAAGTTTTATAAAATTTTAGGAGGATCTTTTAAAGAAAAATTATCTAAACTTTTGGCTATGAAATGAAAGAAACATATGTGGTCACTTCAGAATGAGAAAATAAATACTAAATTAAAAACCAAATATGAAAAATATTGTGAAATCTTGAAAAGTGATGCATTTTGTTAACTAATTATTTGAAGTATATAAGATTACATGAGGATGCACACATATAATCCTATCACTTGGGAGGCTGAGGAAGGAAAATTGCCATGGGAATGAGACATCAATACTGAGTTCAGGGCTAGCAAGGGCTATAAAGCAAGACTTTTTCTCAAAATGTCAAAAGTAAAATCTCATTGTGACTACTTTTACCTCAATTCCTTAGACTTCAATCTAATCCTCATATAATAAAAATGACCTAATAGAATTTTATATAAATATATATATAGAGACCTTCATATTTCAATGCCAAATGAGCTTTTGACATTGCTAGAACTTTCATGACATGGGGTTGTTTCTCTATGTAAAAGTTTGAATACCATACTGTCAAAATATTCAGATTCTAAAAATAAAACTTTCTTTCTAATAAGTCATACAGAAAATTCTGAGTCTTCGATATAAAAAGAGAGCATACATATGCATATAAATAACACATCCAAATATTTAATATCCCTAAATGATAACATTATAACTTCATACAACTCAGTTTTAGCTGTTAAAATTTTACTTTATAATTAGAGGAAGGTAATGAATACAAATGATTTATTTTCTCTTTTATTTATTTATTTATTTATTTGTTTGTTTGTTTGTTTGTTTGTTTATTTGTTTGCTTGTTTATTTATTTATTTATTTATTTATTTATTTGTGTATTATATGCCATGAGTGTGCACATGGCACAGCGTGTATATGAAAATCAGTCAGCAACTTTCAGGAGTCAATTCTATTCTTCTACCAAGAGGATCCCAACTAGGGATCAAACTTAGGTTGTCAGCCTTTGCAGCAAACATTTCACCCATTTACCCAGCCTTGCTGGCCTAAGGTAAACTTTTAAAAATATTTTTATATATTAAGAATCATTTAAGGTTTAATGATATAATGCAATTTTATGCTTTTCTTGAACTGGAAAGAAAATAAAATCAAAGTTTTACAGTAACTTAGTTATCTGTAATGATGGTGTAAGTTTGTCTTGAAGTATTTTCATCATATAAGAAGTTTGCCAATTGATGTTATGAAATAAAAACAATTGCATTTGAGAGTTTTATTTTTTATTTTTTTAATATAAGTACTTTATTTTTTTTTCTTCAAGTTACATCTCAGTCACAGACCCTTCCCTATTCCCCCTTCCTGTCCCACCCTTCCACCCTCTTCCCCCCCAACAGCTTCCCTTTTCAATCCAACAAATGGTTCTTTCTCTTATAACAGTAAATTCTATACAAAACAGCAGAATTAAACATGCCACATTTATGAGAGTTAAATGGCCCAGTATACCTTCCCAATGTCCAGTTCATACATATTTGGCCCCTGACTTTAACCTTCTACCTTCTAACCATCTCTGTGAGTTTAAAGTTCTACAACTGACTTAGCTTTCATACTAACTTGCATCACTATTATAACCATCTTCTTAGATCTAGAAGGCCCTCTTGATTCCTAAACAACTCAAAATTTAGCTATGAGACTCAAGCTGTCTATTCTTCAACCACCTCAGAGAGCTGAGAAGGATAAATATATCTGATTATATAGGAAGTGCAGGGCCTGCAGCTTCCAATACTAAGAAATGACAAACCAGTGACTACCTGGACAGTTCCCATTTTCTCTCCATACATTCCAGCATCAGTCTTCAGCCTTTTGGTCCTGTTTCTCTGACAGACATTTATTGTAGAGCAGGGATTATGAAGGACTAACCTACCCTGTCTTGGCAGAGCTAGGCTGTCGACTTCCCTGCTACCAAGTTTTGTCCTTTTTGGACAGCAGTCTGTCTGCAGTTGAAGCAAGGAGTTTTTACATGCCAAGAGATAGGCTTGCCACTAATTCAACCATCTCACACTGGAGATTCTTCAATGCTTTTCTTCTACTTGGAGTAGAATAGGGGGTGCTGTCAGGAGCTGATATGTCACGATATCAAAAAAAAATCTTAATTTAAGACCACATCTTTGAATGCCATATTCTGCAGATCTCTTGGGGTTTTTGAAGATGCCCTATCTATCTCTTGTATTTAGATAAGCAAATGTTGCTTGTCTCTTAACAACTTGATTACTGAGTAGCTTAGAGAATATCTGTGATAGACTGTCATAGTAGCTAACAAGGTGACATGCATGCATGACTAGGAGTTTGTTTTTCTTAACTATCCTAAACAGTTTAAGACGATGGTATTGACTCCTGTATACGGATGCAATATTAAGATTGTATTGGGCCGCATAGGCATTGATCTTTGTATATTGATACAAAATTAAGAGTATATTTAGCCACATTTGAATAGATCTTTGTATATTGATACAAAATTAAAGGTAACGCTTCCTAATGGTATCGTACCTAGAGATACTTAAAAATGAAATGTGACGCTCTGGCCTCTAGATACCAACCGCATGAGAGTTTTAAAAGTTAAAGTGAATTAATTTTTTTAAGAAAGAAGAAAAAGTTGTTTTTAATTTATATTCTCAGAAGGGACCCAAGAAGGCAAATTAATGAGGCAAAGTCTAAGGGGGAAAAAGTCCTTGGAAGAAGTTTTTATTATTATCTATTATTATAATTATAATATTTTTAAGTAAATCAGAAATAAAGGCCAACTCATGATGAAAATGCAGTTTGTCCCAGTGAAAGAGAAAAGTAACAGTCCACCCAGTGCCATGTTTATGGCTTCATTTATCTGACCTGGGGACAAGCTGTCACATACATACCAAGGAGGCAAATGATGGCAAATTCAGATGTAGCGGAAGCTTCCAACCTCCCAGACCCTTCCAGAACCCACACTTTATCTTCTTTCTACTGAGGTCATACATGCCGATTAGTGCCCTAGACAACAACATGCTGGTCACACCTACATGTTCTGGTCCCAGCCTACATTGCACCTTGCATTAAAATACACCCACATCCCATAAAGCTGGCCAATAGCTTCTACCTCTTTGGAGCTTCACTTGACAGGTACAATCAGAATGTTTCCTCCCTATGTAATTGTCACAGCTACCTTTCATGATGGGTGCTATGACTCTTAACATTTCACTAATAAAGGGAAAATGTTCCTAACTAGTAAATAACAGAACCAGGACTTAAATCCAGAATAGTATTAGGCAAGCAATATGAAATTACCATAGGGACAATAGTATTTTCTGTAGACAGATTTTTTTTTTGTAGTTGACTTTTCATATTTTGGGGTCAGTACACTTTTCCAAGAATCAAAACCTTTTTTTTTTCCACAGACCCCATTTACAAAACATATAGTCCCTTTGTCATATTCCCACAGTGCATAGGAACCACTTCTATCACACCTTACTATTCTTACTGATTTTCCCTCCTGGATGATTGTCAGATCCACAGCACTAAGGGTTAGGTAATTACATTTTTTCCCAACAAGTTAAAAATTCCATGCCATGTATAAAAAGACATTCAAGTATTTAAATGCCAGTATGAAACATAGCGATAGTAGGAAGGAAAATTTTTAACTGACTTGTTTGCTAAGGCCTAAATTTATCTGAACGTGGCTATACCAGGTTTTGCTATTTGAAGGAGGAAAAGTACACCAGGGAAATGGCCAATTAACTAATCGCTCAGAGGAAGGACAGGGTTACAGAGGTGGTGACAAGAACATCATGCTTCAAAATCAGACGTGCAAATTCAAGGAAAGTTGGTATTCAATAATTCTCTACATAAATTGAATAAAGGGAATTGGTAATCTCAAAGGATTACCAATGATAAGATGATTATAATGTATCATTCAAAGGATCATTTCTCTCTAATGTATTAGTGCCACGTGCCTTAAAGTTATAGTGTTTATGAAATTTTAGTCTACAGTTTTATTATCTCAACTCTTGGTCTTGCTATTTTTACAAAATTTAGTAGTATTAGGTTATTATCTTCTCATGCATTTCAAGCCATTTCCTGTATCCTTTGAACTCAAAGGTAATGCTAAAAATAATTTGATTTATTTGGCTCAGCAAGCAGCTGAATGCAATATACTTACTAAGTCTGAACTACGTGATTACCATTCACACTGAGACCGGGAAATTATCTCTTACTGTTTCAATGAGTGAAAATATATTTATTCCACTTAGTAAAATAATAATGTTATACAATGTGCTGTCACTTCTTGTGGGAAAGATACCAAAAATACATGTCATTAAGGAGCAAAGAGCGGTGTAGACTACAAGTAGCAAAGCTCTTCCTTGATGGACCAGTAGAAAGTTCTGAAGTATGTAGGTGTGAGTTTTGAAACTCAGGACCCAAATTCACATCAATACCTGTCATTAACTTCCTTTGTAATTTAAGAGTTATTTACTATCTCATGTCTTAATTTCTTCACCCATGAAACAGAAACAATGCTCACTAACTGAGTGTCAAGGAGACAGTTATTACAAAAGTGCTCAATACAGGGCAAGGTTCACCTTAACATATCAACTTGTCAACACCATTTGCTGATAGAAGAGTGGATCTCACAGCTGTGGGTATGATCACAACCTCAAACAGTAGCCACAATGGTACTCTTGGCAGTCATTTTCTTAGTTGAGGTATGGGTACCAGCAAAGAGTAAAGGAGAAGACAGTATGCCAATATGATTCACAGAGACCAGGAAAAGATGAGGAATATCGTACATTTGGGTTAGTAAGGTTACCTAGGTAAGATGTGAGAAAACTGGAGAGTGATGGGAAGTAAAGCTTCATGAAAGGATATATTGCAAATTATCGAAGCACATAATGTTTTCCTTTGCTGGTAATTAGAGTAGGTAGGCAAAAATTCAGTAAATAACACAAATGATTTTCTGTTTTCATTGTAAACTTCCTTTGTGAGGCAAAGAATAAGCTATGATCTTGGACTGAAGAAATAAGATATTTGGATACATTTTAATCACTGAAATTTTTAGTCATGAGAAAAAGAAATAACCTATGTAGGCATAAGGTTATTGTGTAATTCAATTGCTGATTCCTGTACCCCACATACCTGGTTGCAATCTTTGTTTTGAGAATGTCACATCTCAATGTTGTGTAAACACTGTACCCCAATTGCCACCTGATATGTCAAAAAAAACAGCTTACAGCCAATAACTGAGCAGATGAGAGAATGATACCAAAAGAATTTCTACTTTGTGGTGTATTTTGTGCCTTTTTTGTGTCCCAGTGAAATTAGTAGTTAAGGGAACAGGCCACTGTCCAAGGGAATAGGGCTTGTTAAGGGACAAAGTTCACAGATGCTTGCTCTATGAAATGACTAGTGGCTAGGGAAAACCCAATTAGGATGGATTTCTAATACATAAAGGATATTGATATAGAAGGGAAAGTAAATGAGGCTAATGTCTGAGTTAGGGTTTTGCTGCTGTGAAGAGACACCATGACCAGGGCAACTCTTATAAAGAAAATCATTTAATTGGGGCTGGCTTACAGTTCAGAGATTTAGTTCATTATCATCCTGATGGGAAGGATGGCAGCACACAGGTAGATGTGTTGCAGGAGAGGTATCTGAGAATTTTATATCTAGATTGGCAGGCAGTAGGAAGGGGGTGTGACACATTGGTCCCAGCTTGAGCATCTGAAACCTCAAGACTCACCCCCAGTGACAGACACACTTCCTCCAGTAAGGCCACACTTCCTGCAACAAGGCCACACCTTCTAGCACTGCTATTCCCTATGACACTGTGAGGGTCATTTTCATTCAAACCACCACAGCTGATAAGGGGGCAAGCTAGTGAGGTGACAACCATTGTTGCGTCCCCCTTGACCAGCAAGAACGACGCAACTCGCAAAAGCTCTTCTCAAGCAGTTTATTTAGGTCCCTTGAAAACAGTCTTCTGAATGTCTGGGCAGACCCAACCCACAGGCTAAATACTATATGAACAGCCAATCAAGTAAAGCCATGTGGTGTTATCTTAGAGGCCCACATATGCGGAAGCAAGCCAGATCAGCGGTCTTAACCAAATATGGACTTGGTGACCACCGAGAGCGCTCACCATCGGGCTGGTGGAAGGCGGAAACCAGCGCCATCTTTAGGGCGCGGCATGCTGCAGCTCTCTACAGTAGGGGCCATCTTTAGGGCGCGGCACGTCGCAGCTATGTAATCCCCATATCTGGGGATCTCATGGCGGGCCTGAGCCTGTAGGAGGGCGGTGTTCAAACTCTTACCCGTCTCTGGGTCAGCCTCCCCACTCGGGGCTGTCCTGTCTTAGGTGGCCGAGACTTACCCGTCAACTCCGTTATTGACTTGTCAGACCCTAATATCCGTGGAACGAATACCTCAGTGGGCAGGGACTATGTTCAGTGAAGATTTAAGGCTTTACGGTAGCGAGCCATGCCTGAGGGGACTGGCCCGCCTCATTGGTGACAAGGGCCTGTATAATTATGGCTGTATTACACTTTTGTGTGGCTCTCATCTTGTAGATGCACCATAGGCAAACCAGAGAGGCTAGTATCATCAGTATCGCCAAAGAGCCTACGTCCGCCCACTCCTTAAGATGATCCATAGCCGTCTGTATCCAGGAAGTCAAACCAGTAGCCAGGCTCAGATCCACACGAGTGGAGTTGATGTGGATGATTGTTGTTCTCAGCTCTTTTATCAAATTTTTAAATTTAGCCGACCAATCCTGTAAGAGGAACTCTGACAATTGTCTAGACAGATTAGCAGCCTTTGTAAAATTACGATATTGTACCGAAGTAACACATAAACCTTGTATTTTTCACTCACACCCCAATTGTGTTAGTTGTCAAAGAGAATCAATCTGTTTTTGTATTAAATCTATGTGTTGATTAACTATCATAAGGCCTCCTTTGAGATGAGAATCCATAGAGGTCTGAGTATCCAATGTCTGTGTTACAGTGGCTGAGATGTTATTTAGGGCATTGGCAGTCTGTATAGAACTAGACAAGGCAATAGCTGAGGCAGTAGCCCCCACAGCAGTAATAGTGATGGCAGTAACAATAGCTGTCGTGATGTCAAAATCTCTTTTAAGCCTGAATAGCACCATGGTATTAGGGGCCTCTACAGGAACTGGTACATATCGAGGCATTTTAGTCACCACAGCCACAGGAAAGGCTGTGACATTTTAGCACAGGGCATAAAAGCATGTGTCTGGAGTGTATACTAACTTTATTTTACCCAAGGATGTACTCTCATTACTTACAATCCACAGAAAAGGAGGCCAGAGACACACTGGTAAGGCTGAAAAGGTCTTATTGCGGTAAGAATGAAATGAAGAATTCCAAGTACCAGAGCCACTACTGCTAGAAAAATCCAGATTGGTAACGGACCCTAGGGAAAAACTACCTCTTTGATAAATTTCTTCCCCAAGCATAAGTATAGGTCCCAAATCCATATAGCTACCATTTGCTCCACACAAAAGCCATAAATCAAAAGGATTGGTGGCAGTCTGTTGAGGATCCCTAGTAGATATATCAAGCATCTGATCTTTGATATGTATGTAAAGGACATTGTAATGACCCCACACCCAGTAGCCAACCAGGCTGGTGCCATACCTGTCCGGTATCTTTTTCTCAGAGATGGGAAACTAGGATACCAACCCATATGTAATCAAACATGTCCTTGAAGTCACTAGAAGCTGACCCCAAGTGTAGTGTTTAGCCTCGCATCCTGAGCGTGATGATAGCTTAGTCCTTTAGGACAGTCAACCAAGCTTGTGGCTGTCTAGTCTCCAAGGCAGCAAAGGCTTGTACCAGCATGGCATTACTTTTCCTTTGTGAAATCCTCATCTTACAGATATACCATAGGGCAATGAAACTGACTAGGAAGAGCATGTCTCCTAGGGCACACATTTCCGCCCATTTCTTTAGATGATTCATGGCTCGGAGGATCCATGTTGACAGTCCTTTAGTAACAGAGACATCAACCCAGGATGATGATTCATGGCTCGGAGGATCCATGTTGACAGTCCTTTAGTAACAGAGACATCAACCCAGGTGGAATTCACATGTATGATGGCAGTTCTCAGATTCTGCATCAGCTTATCAAACTTGCCAGACCAATTTCCTGTAAGATACTGAGGGAGTTGTTTAGACAAATTTGTAGCTACAGTATAATTTTGATATGGCACAGAGGTCACACACAAACCAGTCATTTTTCACTCATAGCCAATCTGGGCCACCTGTCACAGTACATCCAAGGCCGTGGCTACATTGGCTGACAAATTATCCAAGGTAGTGGCAGTCTGTACTGAGGCATCCAGGCTTTCAACCCCTTGTTCTTATAAGAGGTGATAGCTGTTTTACATTTCTTTGTTCATTGTTTATACATAAGTTGTTTAATTAAGGGCATTGTCAAATCAGGGTCTCCAAATACCCTTTTAGCTGTTTCAACCATTATAGCCACGAAGTCTGAGAAAGGCTCTAGGGGATCCTGAATAACCTTGGTTAGATTGTCATTTACTTCCCCTTTGTTAGGCAATGATTTTCAAGCTCTGGTTGTGATTAAATTGATTTGCTCAAACACCTGAGCCAGATACCCAGTTTGTTGTTGAGCATATCGACCTTGTCCAAGAAGCATGTCCACATCCCAGGCTGGGTTTTCTGCTGCACAATTAGCAGCAGCTTGTTCATTAGCAAACTCAATCAATAAAGCCTTTCAATCTAAATACTGTCCAGAGGACAGGCAGGCATGTGCCAAGCTCATCCAGTCACTAGGAGTCATGTAATAACGACTAAGAGTTTCCACCTGAGCTACAGTGAAAGCAGCATTAATACCATAAGTGAGGACAGACTCAGCGAGTGCTTTAATTACCTTAAAATCGAGAGGTTCATGATAACAATTTCCCCCTCCATCCTGAAAGACAGGGTAGTACAGCTCATGTCTCACTTCCCTCCAGACATTTGGACAGAATGACCTCCCACTAGGACCACTCGGAGGGGAAGTCTCATTATATGAAGGCAGCGCCAACACAGGCGGCCCCGGACCTGAGGGCTCTATCCGGGTGTAGTCAGAACTCTTCCTCAAAGATGACTTTTTCATTTTTTTGTTAACATTTTAAGTTCCTCTTTAGACTCTGAGCTATCCTCTTTCAAAGTATCTT
Organism: Lophiomys imhausi; assembly: GCA_907164525.1. Lineage (NCBI taxonomy): Eukaryota > Metazoa > Chordata > Mammalia > Rodentia > Muridae > Lophiomys > Lophiomys imhausi. The sequence continues at coordinate 5,010,166 of CAJQZJ010000315.1, read as the reverse complement.
TCCCAGATTTGATGGAGTGCTCCTCTTTTAACTGTTCTAATGTCTTTTGTCTTTTTTTCACTGCCTTGTAATATCTCTGATCTCCTAAACAACTCCGAACAAGTCTCCAAATAGGCCGTGCTCCTCCCTGCAATGTACTTTGCTCCCAGGCAAAATCCAAATCCCTGCCTAATTTGTCCCAGCAGGATACCGTAAGATTCCCAGACACCACAAACCATGGAGCTACAGAGTCGCATTTATTTAAAAATCTCTCTAGGGTAGCTAAAAGTAGCTCCTGAAGAGCCAGAAAAATTGGATGTGACTGAGACAATCCCATGATTAAAAATTTACTTTCGGTTCGCAGTTTCCCGTGAAACTTTACCTTTTGTTCGCTATTTTTGCGAAACTTTACCTTTTGTTCGCTATTTTCGGGAAACTTTACCTTTTGTTCACTATTTCCGCGAAACTTTACCTTTTGTTCACTATTTCCGCGAAACTTTACCTTTTGTTTGCTATTTCCGCGAAACTTTACCTTTTGTTTGTTATTTCTGCGAAACTTTATTGTCCCAATTTACCCCAGGAACTTATCAATGCACTGCCCCTGACTGCAGGAGTTTTGAGTCTTTTCTGGTTCCCCGTATGGGCCACCACTTGTCGCGTCCCCCTCGACCAGCAAGAACGACGCAACTCGCAAGAGCTCTTCTCAAGCAGTTTATTTAGGTCCCTTGAAAACAGTCTTCTGAATGCCTGGGCAGACCCAACCCACAGGCTAAATACTATATGAACAGCCAATCAAGTAAAGCCAAGTGGTGCTATCTTAGAGGCCCACGTATGCGGAAGCAAGCCAGATCAGCGGTCTTAACCAAATATGGACTTGTTTACCACCGAGAGCTCTCACCGTCGGGCTGGTGGAAGGCGGAAACCGGCACCATCTTTAGGGCGTGGCACGTCGCAGCTCTCTACAGTAGGGGCCATCTTTAGGGCGCGGCACATCGCAGCTCCCTACAAACCATCACTATTTGTCTAGGACCAAGGGGTTTCCTGGGATGTGCTACTTTCCATTTTAAAATAGGAACAATGGTAAACAGACTGGAGGAGCTGGTGCCACTAATACAAACCCAACCTTATCTATCTAGACCATACATGGTACTGAACACAGATGCAGCAGTTCAGCACAGGTACAATTCTTGCACTAATGGTGATGTTTAAATTGTGGTATCCGAATGTGTAAGGTCCTTAATAGTTCATCACAAGTCCTCTATTGCTTTCTTCAAATGACTAGAGAGATATGTAATATTTTAAAAGCAAAAATATTGGGGCATAATAATGAATCAAGAACATTTAAAAAACAACTTGTTGCTTGGTCTTGACAAAATTGCCCTCAATCACAGATTTCCCGGTTACTGAAAGGGGAGTTTTCCTTTTTTTGATGGAAAAGCTAACTTCATTTCATTAGAATAATACAGTCAGCATACCATCTGGTAAATTTTGAAAATGTATCTGGTCCAGAACAAGCCACTGCAGACATGATCTGTCCATATAAAGCACCCTACTCACAGTCTGCTTCTCTCCTCACAAAAATCCAGCTCTAGCCTAAAGTCACACTTGGAACCTTCTAGTTGGTATCAGGGACTGTGAGTACAAGGAAATGTAAGAAATGTATGTGCCTCTGTAGCCCTTTGCAGGACAAAAGGATTTGCACTGAGGAAACCTCCCACATCCACCAGTGCCCTTACTTCCATTTTTCATTGACGTGCACTAATGGCCAAGACTGTCGATAATCACATGGAGTTTGGGTGTTCATGTCTAGATAGTGCTGTCCTCAGGCCCCTTCTTACTCTAGGACTCAGATGAAATCAGTCCTCTGCTCTGTGCTACATTGTTCCCATGAGGGGCAAGCGGTTGTAGAATTTGAAATTCTTCTCCGTTATGGGTCTGGTAATTTCAATTATGACTTTCTTCCTCTACTTTTGTTTGATCTTTGTGTACAATTTATCATGGAATTCTGTGAAACAGTTATACATTGGCAATAACCATTTATCAAAAGTATATAAATAAAAAACTGAAAAAGGAGAATACAATTATCTATGATTGCATTAAATGTTACCACATTGCCAAGAAAACCTAACTACTCTTTGACCAGATGGTTGAATGCTTTTAGTATGAGTTACTTTCTCATTAATACAGTAGAATTAAAGCCACTTAGGGGAGGAAGTACTTATTCTGGTGCATGGTTTCAGGGTGTATCAATCTGTCATATTGAGGAAACCATGGAAGCCAGGGGAGCACCATCTGGGGCAGTAGGAGTCTGTAGCATGGTTTGTTGACATGTTGATGGATCTGGAAGAATGAAATTGGAAGCAGGCCTGGGTAACAACCTTCAAGGCCCACCTCGGGAGTCCTTTATCCACTAACTAGGTCTTATGTCATAAAGATCGCATAACATTCCTTGCCTCAAAAAGTGCCACCAACTAGAATCCAAGTGTTCTACCACATGAACCCATGGGGCATATCTCAGATTTAAACCCAATACTACATAGAACATGAAAACAGAGTAAATGCATCTGCATCTCATTTGTCTGAAAAAAAAATATTAAGATCAACATGAAGAAAAGTAAATTGTAATTGGCAGTTTTCAGTTTGAACAGAAGCATATGTTTGCATGACATCCTAAATCGTGGTGAGCTACAGTAACAAATAGGGTTAATTAAGTATCACCAATCATAGTACACAGAGTTTGAAAATATTTTAAAGCTGTGCGTATCTTCCAGTTAATAGTTCTAAATGCAGTATCATCCATTTAACTGTGTGCCCAAGCATTTTCTTTCTTAAGTTCAAAGGACTGCAACATTTAGAAATAATGGCTACAATACAATGACTCTTGACCACATGTAAATGATATGTGATTGCTACATAAAACCTCCTACCAGGTGCAAATAACAGACACCACAGGGCTGATGACAGAGAGATCTTATAAATAGTAACGGGAGGTAATTTATTAAGCATGTCGGCATCCACAGCTGTTTCCCTTCAGCTGATATGGCTCAATTGCTTTGTTAAAAGACACCATAGTACCTTCTCTGATTGTGTTACTCTATTTCTCTGCTGCATTTTTGGGTATCAAGTTGATACAGCCCTGAAAGGGGACTTTAAAAGAGTCCAATGAAACCCAGAAATATGTCAAATTCAATGGCATTTGCCAGGAGCTGTGCTTTTTGCTTATGGCTACTTTAATCTAAATAACTTTGCCCGTGAACATAAAAGTTTCTCAAGGTTTCTTTCTTTCTTTTAACTGTGGAATGGATACATTTTTAGGAATTCAAGACCTACAAAGCATAGCCTTTGATTGAATTTATCAGTGATACAGCCTTTGTTCGGGGATTTGTGTCAAATCCTTTTCGTGAGACTGTCTGATTTTATGACTGAAATTATCTGGTCTGTTCCTGTTTCACTATTTGATTCCATGCATGCTGATGTGCTCACCAGGAGAGTTATTCTATAGCCATAGAAACCTGGGTCACCACTAACAATAGCTGACCTCTCTGTGGATGACTGACTGCGCAGACTTCCCAGCAACTGGTGCAGGCTCTCCACATAACTAGAACAGCATTAGAAATGGTATGAAATGATGAATCAACTTTAATGTTTAAGAATAGTGTGTAAAAAGGGAAAAAAGAACAGTGTGTGTTGTCAGACACTTAGTAATAAAAAGACAAACAGGAAAAGTGAACTAAACCAAGATACAAAAAGACCTGCTGGATTCCAGTATTTCAAGAGAATACCCCATTGACTAGTGATGAGTTCTTTCTTCACTAGTTCCATGAAGGCAGTGCAGTCAAGAGAGCCTACTATGATTAAGACTTTATGAAAGTAAACAAAAGAAAATGTCCATAAATATTATATATATATTCATACATACATATATATGTATATATGTATATATATAAATACATATATTCATTCCTAACAATTATCCATCTCAATTAACAAAATAGTCAAGAAGTAAAATTTTAACATTGGATTTCTGAAGACTCATAATATTTCTCTATGGCTCTCTGCTGTTGTTAGAAGGTTTACCCAGAACTGCTCTTGTTCTGTTCTAGTGGTACCTGAGAGCCAGCTGATAGGTGGAGGACCTGTGAGGATATATATATATATATATATATTTTTTTTTTTTTACTTTCACATGAAGACTTTTAATTAGAAAGTGTAGAACATAGTGTAGAAATATGCTCCACATTGTTGTTACCCAAATAGGCCTATAGGACACTGATATAGTTTTCATTTAATTCAATGTTTTCATGCTTAAAACTTATCCTTTCATAATGATAATAGACTACTGTAAGCTCAAATAAGTTACACCAGTTTTAATAGATGCTGTCTATTTTTAAAAAACAATTTAAGTTGTTAAGTATACAGTTTGATGGCACAGAAGCATTCAGCATGTTTAATTTTATACATAATCCAAAGCATATTATAGGTTGTAAAGCTTCAGTGGAAATAGTTAAAACTACAAAACCATTGTAATATTTTTGCACTCTGTAAATTTGTCTAAAAGTATCTGATCTTTACATAATGTTCACTTTAACAATGCCATGGTTAATTGAACTTCTAGAAGAAGATATGGCATGTATCATGGATAATTTTTTTAAATACTTTATTTTTTTTTTGTTCAAGTTACATCTCAGTCACAAACCCCTCCCTATTCCCCCTTCCTATCCCTCCCTTCCACCCTCTTCCCCCCAGCAGTTTCCCCTTTCAGTCCAACAGATGGTTCCTTCTCTTATAACAGTAAATACTTTACAAAGCAACAGATATAAATATGCCACATTTATGAGAGTTAAATGGCCCAGTATACCTTCCCAATGTCCAGTTTATACATATTTGGCCCCTGACTTTAACATTCTACTATCTAACCATCTGCATGAGTTTAAAGGTCTATATCTGACTCAACATTCATACTAACTTGCAACACAATTTTAAGAGTATCTTCTTAGATCAATAACACCCTCTTGATTCCTAAACAACTCAAAATTTAACTATGAGACTCTAGCTGTCTATTCTTCAACCACCTCAGAGACCTGAGAGGGATAAATATATCTGCTTATATAGGAAGTGCAGGGCCTGTAGCTTCCAAAACTAAGAAATGACATACCAGTGACTGCCTGGACAGTTCCCATTTTCTCTCCATACATTCCTGCATCAGTCTTCAGCCTTTGGGTCCTGTTTCTCTGACAGACATTTGTTGTAGAGCAGGGATTATGAAGGACTTACCTACCCTGTCTTGGCAGAGCTAGGCTGTCGACTTCCCTGCTACCAAGTTTTGTCCTTTTTGGACAGCAGTCTGTCTGCAGTTGGAGCAAGGGGTTTTTTCATGCCAAGAGATAGGCTTGCCACTAATTCAACCATCTCACACTGGAGATTCTTCGATGCTTATCTTCTACTTGGAGTAGAATAGGGGGTGCTGTCAGGAGCTGATATGTCTCGATATCAAAAAAAAAAAGAAAATCTTAATTTAAGATAACATCTTTGAATGCCATATTCTGCAGATCTCTTGGGGTTTTTGAAGATGCCCTATCCATCTCTTGTATTTAGATAAGCAAATGTTGCTTGTCTCTTAACAACTTGATTACTTCCTCTCCTATGTAGGAGTGCATGGGCTTGAGAAAAATGAGACATAGACATAGCACAGGAAGGTCCAAGAAGGGACAGATTATTGAATATGCCCTTATACCTTTGTATATTGATACAAAATTAGTAGTTTATTTGGCTAAAGTGGTATTGACCATTGTTTATTGTGCAAAAATAAGATTGTATTGGATTACATCGGTATTGATCTTTGTATATTGATACAAAATTAAGATTATAGTTGGCCACAATGGTATTGGCCCTTGTATATGGACGTAATATTAAGATTGTATTGGGCTACACAGGCATTGATCTTTGTATATTGATACATAATTAAGAGTATATTTAACCACAACTGAATAGATCTTTGTATATTGATACAAAATTAAAGGTAACGCTTCCTAATGGTATCATACCTAGAGATACTTAAAAATAAAATGTGAAGCTCTGGCCTCTTGATACTCTTGATACTAACCGTCTAAAACTGTCTAGGATAGTTAAGTAAAACAAACTCCTAGTCATGCAAACATGTCACTTTGTTAGCCACTATGACAGTCTATCACAGATATTCTCTAAACTACTCAGTAAGCAAGTTGTGAGGATATATTTTTAACCTCATAATCTTGGTGACTGGAATCAGGGTGACTGAAACTATGCTTATGTTGTTATTACGTTCCATATGACCAAAAAAAAAAAAGTTCATTATGAAAGTGTGCGTTAAGTGTTTTAAGAATGACAAGAAAGTTTGAACCTCTGGCTTCCACTAAACTGAAGAAGAATAAACTCAGGATTAATGATGTGAGTTTAAAAACTGTGCTTTCAACTTAAAACTAAGTTTCTACACTTTAGACATGGATTCCTTATAACTGTTTTCTTTAAGGAGATTATATGTTTATTTATGACTATCACAGCCTGGATCAGCTCACTGATATTCTACCTGTCTCATGAACTCTGCCTGTTAAAAAGCTCAATTTATTGTCCTTTTAGAAAGGCATTCATAATCTGAGTTTTCTGGCCTAGTGAAAACTGCCTTAATTGGAAAGCTGAACATCATCTCTAATTTGTTTCTCAAACTCTTCCTCATCTACCAATCACCACAATAGTTGTCAATTCTACCTTTTCATGAGATTTTTGTCAGTGAGTCCATTTCTTTTCATCACTCTTCAAGACTCAATCCTCCAAGTCTTTGCTGCCTCTATAGTGCTGGGTGTGAGCCACGCCCACTTAGTGGATCTCTCTTTCCACTATTATTTTAGCAATCTGATTTTTTGTAATGAAAACAGAAAAAAGTTCAAAAATTAACATGAGCTGCTGTTCTGCTTAAACTTCACCAGTTTCTTCTTCTCTTGAGCGACTTGGATCACTGTGAAATGAAAGACTTCCAGCACACAGTTCTGCCTTGCATTCCCACCTGCCTGACAAAAGGAAACTTTCACCTCCAGATTTCTGTTCAGAGATCTTTCTGTGCAGAGAAATCTTCTTCCTCAGTGGAGCTTTCCACTATTCCCTCTGGGCCTCGAGTCATCTTCTTTCTTATTTTTTCAGGAACTCATTCCTCAAACCCCAAGGCCAAGTCAGGATGTATATACTCTCACTGTGTATATGCAGCACTCTATGTTCCCAAGACACTTAGCACACTGCATAATGATTATGTATTTTATTTTCCAGTGTTTGGCCATTTGTTATCTGTGCAAGCAGAAAAGTCTTATTCCTTTCTTTGGGTAACTTGAAGCCATACACTTGTTTGTACTTATAAGATGTTTGATCAACATTTATGGAAGGAATGAATAGTTTAAAAACTGAAAAAGTAATATGTTGAACAAAATGACTTTTCTCCGCTCTCATAATTGATTGCACAAAATGATGAAGGTAAACATGTTAATAGAAATTACAGGTGTCAAAACAGAAAGACAGTAACAATGGTGGAGATGAGAGCTTGGCTGGGTATCTTAAGATTTCTTTGGCTTCACAGAGCTTATGTGAACATGGTAGCCTTGATTGTGCCATTTTGCTCTCCACAGGGCTTTATCTTTGCCTTAGTTAGATGATAAAGTGGCCATTAGAAATACTCCATTGAATAACCCTTTTGAAAACTGTCTCAGAAAAAAATTATTCATATAAAGCCTATTTAATATAACTTTAGTATAATGAATGCTGCAAATAGAATAAAGGATCCAAAAGCTTGGCAGCAAGTGTTTCCTTGCATTATGTCTGTAAGTTCTATTCTATGATAAATTATTTTACAAAGGAAGTCCACATTCATTGTAGATTGACTTATGCTGTATCTACTCTATGAATGCTTCAGACTACCCTTCTTTTGAATGGATTCTGCTTGGACACAAAAGGTGAAGGACTCATGCTTAGAGTTTTCTTTTTCTGGAATGAATTGTGTTTGTATCAAGGGACCTTCATTCTCTTAACTTACACAGAGTGACTTAATGTTCAGAAAAATAGGACTGCTTTTTTGCTGCTAGATATAGTTAGAATGTGTGAGCCAGGAGAAGATAAAATCTTGACATCTAGGATATTTGAAGAAGCTATAATGAAAATAGGGATGTAGTGCAATCTCTAACTTAAATATCTTTAGCAAAATTTAAATGCCCAAATACCTTAGTATAATGAAAATTTGCACATACCATCAAAATTAGTGGGAAAAACATCTCCAAAATTTCCTTGGCTCAAGGAAAAGTAGAATCCACTTTCCAATCAGAAAGTGGAAAGCCTAACACTTTCCTTTCCAAATGGTACTTTATGTTTTCTCATTAGGATAACCATCCAACAGCCAATAGACACAAAAGAACAGAAACACAGACTTTGTTACCTGTTAGTAGGACACTCCACCCTAGTGGAACTGGCATGTATGCCCCTTGTACAAGAGGAAGCTCCTATACCTCATTTGACTAATGAACTGAGGGGGGCTGATACATGGAGGCACCTCACACTGGAGGGGTGGGATGAGTGGGAGAGGGGGTAGAGGGTGAGAAGGTGAGACCAGGAGGGGGAGTGGGTGGTAATGGAGATGCAACCTGAAGTAATAAATTAATCTAAAATAAATAAATAAATAAATAAATAAATAAATAAATACCTGTAAAAAAAAAACATAGAGGTGTATAAAGTGTATAAGGAAGGCATTTGATCTTTTCTCTTTGCCATGGCTGACATGATTATGTCCTCTCCCAAATCCATGTTGAAACTTAAAATCTAATGTATTAAGTTAAGAAAGAGGTAAAAGTTGATTCAGAAGGGCACTGAGTCATGATGATCCCTTCCTCTCAAATGTAATTAAGGCCTTAAAAGGAAAGGAACTTCATACAGCATTTAGACCATGCCCTTTCAACTCTATGTGAGGACACAGTGTTTATGGCATCATCTACCGAGTCCTTATCAAGTCCAGCCTGCTCCCCCTTAATCGTACATTTCTATTTCTAGATGATTTCTAAATGATTAAGTCATTTACTGCCAGAAATAAATTCCTATTGTTAATAACTTGTGTAATCTGGAGTATTTTATTATAGCAGCACAAACAAAACTGACACTCTATCTTGGACCCACTAAGATGATGCTTCTCAAATTGTTAAAGAAGTGCTAACTTTAAACCCAGTCCCTCAAGCTTGGGTGCTAGAGGCAATAGGGTTTCTATTGTTGTGAAGAGAGAGACACCATCACGGTGGCAACTCTTATAAAGGGAAACATATAATTGGGACTGACTTACAGCACAGAGGTTTAGTCATTATCATCATGATGGGAAACATGACAGCATGCAGACAGACATGGTGCTGGTAAAGGAGCTGAGAGTTCTACATCTGGATCAGTAGGCAGCAGGAAGAGAGTGTTACACTAGGCCTGGCTTGGGTATTTTAGACCTTAAAGCCAGCCCCCTTGTGATGCATTTCTTCCAACAAAACCATACCTCGTAATAGTGCCACTCTCTTTGGGGCTGTGAGGGCCATTTTTATTCAAACCACCACACTGACCCAGTTCATTGTGGAGCTGCCCTCCCATCTTCCACCTTAAGGTTCTGCTACCTTCTGCATTTTTAACAGAAAATTGATCTGCAATACTTTATCCTCAAATCCCGGGATACCCATTCTAACTACTAAGGGTTTGTTCCTTCTAGTGCCTGAGTTATCAGCCTTCATCACACTCTGCTTAATTACACCACGTAAATTCTTTAATGGACTTTTGTTTCTTTCTTCTTTTCTTTTTCTTTTTCTTTTTTTGCTTTTGCTGAAAATAACTTTTTCCCTCACATAATATATCCAGATTACATATATACATAATATATCCCCTCTCTCTATGCCTTTCAGTTCCTCCCCACCTCCCCTTCCATCTGGATGTACCCATTTTCTCTCTTATTAGAAAACAAATACTATTCTAAGGGGTAATAATAAAATGAAGCAAAGTATAATAAGATAAAACAAAAACTAATACATTGGAATAGGACAAAACAAACAGGAGGAAAAGAGCCTAAGAAAAGAAAGACACACAAAACAAATGTAGATATAGAGACATGCTCATGCGCAAGCTCAGGAGTCCCATAAAAACACTAAACTGGAATATGCAAAGGACCTATAGGTTAAAAAGAGAGAAATATATATTGAAAATGAAAAATAAGATAAAACTTAAAAAAGGAAAGCCACAGTGAGGCATTTCAGGAAATGCTCAACATCCTTAATCATCACAGAAATGCACTTAAGAAGACTCTGAGATTCCATCTCATACCTGTCACAATAGCTATAATCAAAAACTCAAATGACAGCACATGCTGGTGAGGCTGTGAAGAAAGGGGAAAACTCTTCCATTGCTGGTGGGAGTACAAACTTGTACAACCACTATGGAAATCAGTCTGGCGATATCTTAGAAATCTTGGAATAGCCCTACCTCAAGACCCAGCCATACCACTTTTGGGTATCCACCCAAAAGATTCCTCACCAAACCACAAGGACATAGCCTCTTCTATGTTCATAGCAACCTTGTTTGTAATAGCTAGAAACTGGAAACAACCAAGATGTCCCTCAACCAATGAATGGATTAAAAAACTGTGGTACATCTACACAATGGAATACTACCTAGCTATCAGAAACAAGGAAATCATGTAATTCAAAGCCAAATGGATGGAACTAGAGAAGCTCATCCTGAGTGAGCTAACACAGACACAGAAAGATGCACATGGCATCTACTCACTTATAGTCAGATTTTAGCCATATAGTACAGGATAACTATCCTATAACCAATACACTAAAAGGATGAGGAGCATAGACTTTGTTACCTATTAAGGGGGCAATTTGCCCTAGGAGTGCCACCATGTTGGCTCCCAGTGGAAAAGGAAGCTCTTAGCTCTCATATGACTGTTGAGCTGAGAGGGGCTGATATGTAGGGACACTCCACATCAGAGGAGTGGGAAGGATGGGAGAGGGAGGAGTGGGTGGGTGGGTAGAACCGGGAGGGGTGGAATGAGTGCACTGTGATGGAGATGTAACTTGAAGCAATAAATAACCAAAAAGGAAAAAAAAAAAAAGAAAAGCCATGAAATGACATTATGAGATAAAGAACTTCCACAGATACTACTGAGTTCATTTTCAGTTGACCATTGTCTGCTGGGCATGCAGCCTACCCTTAAGATTAGTCTCTTTCCCTAGCAATACTCTTTTAGGAGAAACTAAATTTTCATTTGTAAGTGGTTATCAGTTGGAGAATATCTCTAGATTAAGGAGGGAGTAGGTACCTTTTCAGCTCTAGGACACTGTCTGGTGTAGACCTGTGCAGGCCCTGTGCATGCTGCCTCAGTCTCTGAGTTCAAATGTGCATTGATCCTGTTGATTTAGAAGGCTTTGTTTTCTTGGTGTCTTCCATCCTCCTTGGCTGGTAAATTCTTTCTGCCTCCTTTATCACTGGATTCCTTGAGCCTTGAGGGGAAGGCTTTGATGAAGACATCCCCTTTAAGGCTGAGTGTTGTAAGGTCCCTCCTGCTCTACACAGTATCTGACTGTGGTTCTCTGTATTTTTATCTTCTGCAGGTGGAAGCCTCTCTGACGATTGCTGAGCAAGGCACTGATCTATGAGTATAACCCAATGTCATTAGGAGTCATTTTAACTATTTGTTTGTTTGTTTTGTTTTGTTTTGTTTTTAAGAGCAGTAGTATTTGATTTTACCTTAGGTCCCTAGTCTATCTAGTCTCAGGTTCTTGGTCACGCAACCAGTGTGGGTTTTGAGTTCCATCCTGTGGAGTGGGCCTTAAGTCAAATAAGATATTGGTTGGTTACTCCCCCAAGCTCTGTGTCGCATTTCACTAGCATATTTTGATGGCAGGATACCACTGTAGATAAAAGCATTTGTGGCTCAGTTGGTGTTTATGTTTCTCCTTTGACAGTGTTCAGAGTACCTTCTTATACCAAGCATGCTAGTAAGTGAGGATGAAGACTCTATGTAGGCCCCAGCTCAAATTCTCCATGTTCAATGAGTTATGTAGGTGTTGGCTTTAGTAATGGCGCTTTCCTGTCAGTTTGTGGAGAGCAACCTATAGTTTTGGCAACAGCCTGGGTTGTTTGGTAGTTTTCATTGGGTCCCTCTGGCCAACAACCCAATTAGATGTAACCCATTTCCTGTACTAGAAGGTTCATTTTGTAAGAAGATGTGCAGTTAGCTATCTTTCTTCCCTATTATCTGGTGATTTAACTTAGATATTTCTCATATATGTGAAAGGAAACTGCTCTTGTATTAGGTTTTTATATTACCTTTCAAATGGACTTTAATTTTAGCTATCTCTCCTGTACCCTCCTTGATTCCTCCTTCCCTCTCCTTCCCCACTTGATCTTTTAATTACAGCCTGCCATTCATTCATAAGTATCTTTTCTATTTCCCTTTCCCATGGAGATCTATGTTCTGCATAGGTTCTTGGTCACGCAACCAGTGTGGGGTTTGAGTTCCAACTCGTGGAGTGGGTGTTAAGTCAAATAAGATATTGGTTGGTTACTGCACCAATCTCTGTGCCACCATTTCACTAGTATTTCTTGCAGACAGGACAAGATATACTACATGACATCTTGCTCCGCTTTCCTTTATTTTTTTCAATAATTTATTTTTTATTTCTTCAAGTTACATCTCAATCACAATCCCCTCCCTACTCCCTGCTCCTGTCCCACCTTTCAACCCTCTTCCCCCACAACCCCCCATCCTCTACCCTTTTTTTTTTTTTTAGTTTAAGGTATATCTTTTTTCCCCCAACAGCTCCCCCTTTCAGTCCAACAAATGGTTCTTTCTCTTATAACAATAAATACAATACAAAACAACAGAAATAAATAGGCCACAATTATGAGAGTTATATGGCTTAGCATACATTCCCAATGTCCAATCCATATGTATTTGGCACCTGACTTTAACATTCTACTATCTAACCATCTCCATGAGTTTAAAATTCTATATCTAACTCAGCTTTCATACTAACTTGCCTTAAAAATGTTTTTTCTTACTTTTTTGTTTTTTTTAATAATTTATTTTTTATTTCTTCAAGTTACATCTCAATCACAATCCCCTCCCTACTCCCCCCTCCAGTCCCACCCTTCCACCCTCCTCCCCCTCAGCCCCACCATCCTCTTCCCTTCTTTTTTTTTTTTTTTAGTTTAAGGTATTTATTTTTCCCCCCC
>CAJQZJ010000315.1:4985638-4996815 GCA_907164525.1 Lophiomys imhausi | reverse complement strand
TTTTTTTTTTTTTTTTTTTAGTTTAAGGTATTTATTTTTCCCCCAACGGCTCTCCCTTTCAGTCCAAATAATGGTTCTTTTTCTTATAACTATAAATACAATACAAAACAACAGAAATAAATAGGCCACGATTATAAGAGTTATATGGCTTAGCATACATTCCCAATCATCTTCTTAGATCCAGAACACCCTCTTGATTCCTAAACAACTCAAAATTTAACATGAGACTCTAGCTATCTATTCTGCAACCACCTCAGAGACCTGAGAGGGATAAATATATATGATTATATAGGAAGTGCAGGGCCCACAGCTTCCAAAACCAAGAAATGACATACCAGTGGTTGCCTGGACAGTTCCCATTTTCTCTCCATACATTACAGCATCAATCTTCAGCCATTTGGCCCCGTTTCTCTGACAGACATTGATTATAGAGCAGGGATTATGAGGGACTTACCTACCCTGTCTTGGCAGAGCTAGGCTGTTGACTTACCTGCAGAATATGGCATTCTTAGATGTTTCCTTAACTTAAGATTTTTTTCATATTGAGATATGTCAGCTCCTGACAGCAGCCCCTATTCTACTCCAAGTAGAAGATGAGCATCGAAGAATCTCCAGTGGGAGATGGTGGATTTAGTGGCAAGCCTATCTCTTGGCAAGAAAAACCCTTTGCTTCAACTGTAGACAGAATGCTGTCCAAAAAGGGCAAAACTTGGAAGCAGGTAAGTCCCCTTTCCTTTATTAACAAAGGCTTTCAATTCCTGTTCTGCAATGAATCTGCTTCAGTCTCACTTACATGATTTCTTACTCTTCTTGTCTCCTCTCTTTTCATTTGGATTCTTTGGTGAACTTTCCAAATGCATAGAACTAACTGTTTTAGACCATGGTTGAGAATCTATGTCAAGGTACACAGTGAATGAGTTTCTTAATTGCTTGGATTTTTCTTTTAATCACTCTTATGATAAGAATGATTTTTATATTTTAGTGACTAAAAACATTGAAGAATATTTTATGATTCCTAAGGATGTAGTTTAGTTGTGCGCTGCTTGCCTATCATGTATGAGAGCTTAAGTTCAATTTCCAGCACAACAAAATAAATTTAAAAATAAATGGTGACATGTAAGAGACATAAAATTCAATTTTAAATAATCATAGCATTTATGGAGGATAGCCATGCTTGTTTACATATGTGTGATCTTTGGTTATTTTTATAGTACAATGACAGAGTTGAGGAGCAGAAATCATATGGCTGGTAACACCTGCTATTTTTGCTATCTGACTTTCTAAAGAAAATATCTTAGAATACTACTGGAAAAACTCAACTTAGAATTCTATCAGAAAAACATTATCTCCAGCCCCAGAAGCACTTAAACTTAAGTGACAGCCTGCAATACAGAGTAAATTTAAGGCTGCCTTGAAAAACAAAGTTCAGGGGATCCAAGATGGCGGCAGCCTACCTGGATGTATTTTGATTTCGGGGTTAACAGTCACAAAGTGGCGAGTTTGGCAGGACCCTGTACAAATGGCAGGACCCCTTCTAAATCTCACCCAGCTACCCAGGGACCACTGAGGATTCCTGGGCAGGATGCTCCTTCCCACTCTCGGACACGCAAGGAAGCCACTGGACCCGGGAATCGGGATCCCCCATCCCGCACCAGGAGAGACTCCCAGTAAGTTCCAATCTAAAATCCAGTGGGCAGATTCAGATCCCACACAGAGATAATCCCCACCCTGCTGGGCACCCCCAGGTCTTGCACAGAAAATCCAACTATCTGGCGAAAGGTTGCGACCCTTGGAAGTGAGCATAGCTCAGCTGCAAAGTACCTTCAGACAGCAGATCACAACCCACTGCTGTGACGTCACTGGCCAGTTTCCAAGCTGCAAGAGCGGCAAGGCTATTGGGGTTGAAGGGCAGAACCAACCCCGGGCAAACTGTGAGATATTTGAAACTGACGTATATCAGACTTTTTTGTACTAGTACTGGCCCTTCCGGCAGGGAACCAGAGCTTACTTGTACACAGCTCCACCACCTGGATTAGTTAGGTCTCCACCTAGGAGGCGGGGCTGAATGACTCACCTTATAGGGGTAGAGTAAGGCAACTCGAATCCTACACCAAAGCGCCCCCTTTGGACCCAAGTCCAGAAGACAGCAAAAAAAATTCCACATGGCCAGAGGCCCCAGACAAAAAAATAAAAAAAAAAAAGAGTAAAATGTCTCCAACAAAAGAAAGCAATGCTATTCCATCCAGCCCGAACCACCTCACCACAACTGAAACACAAGAAAATGATGACAATTCTACATTATGGAAAGTGATAGAGTCCCTTCAAGAAGAACTTAAATCTATGAAGGAATTCAAAGAAGCCACAATTTTACATGTCAAAACAATGAATAATAACACCATTAAAGAGCTCCAAGCCAAGGTGACTCAGCTTGAACAGGAAAAGGACAGAGTAATGAAAGATTTCCAGGCAAAAACAAACAAACTGGAGAAGGAAATGTACAAAACGAACAATACCATTCAAGACATGAAAATAGAAATGGAAACAATAAAGAAAACACAGTCAGAGTTAAAAGAGGAAATGGAGAATCAAGGGAAGAGAACAGGAACTACGGATGAGAGTATCAAAAATAGGATGCAAGAGATGGAAGACAGGCTCTCAGGCATAGAGGATTCGATGGAAGAAATCAATACAACATCCAAAGAAAATGAGAAAGCTAAAAAATCTCTCACCCACAACATCCAAGAAATCAAGGACTCAATGAAAAGACGGAACCTAAGAATTATAGGCATAGAGGAAGGAGAAGACTCCCGACTCCATGGTCCAGGAAATATTTTCAACAAAATCATAGAAGAAAACTTCCCAAACCTAAAGAAAGAGATGCCAGTAAAAATCCAAGAGGCTTACAGAACACCGAACAGATTAGATCAGAAAAGAAACTCCTCTCACCACATAATAATAGAAACTCCAAATGTAGAGAACAAAGAAAGGATATTAAAAGCTGTAAGAGAAAAAGGCCAGGACACATACAATGGCAGACCCATCAGAATCACACCTGACTTCTCCTCAGAAACTTTAAAATCTAGAAGGGCCTGGACAGATGTCCTACAAGCCCTGAGAGAACATAGGTGCCCAGCCAGACTACTATACCTAGCAAAACTCTCTATCAACATAGATGGAGAAAACAAGATATTCCATGACAAAATCAAATTCAAACAATATCTCCTCACAAACCCAGCCCTACAGAAGATCCTAGAAGGAAAATTCCAACACAGAGAAGATAACTACACCCAAGAAAACAGAGGAATTAGAAACCTCCACAGAACTAAACAAAAAGAAACACAAGACAACAAGCTATACCAAAATAATGGGAAATAACAACCCCTGATCACTAATATCCATCAACATCAATGGACTAAACTCGCCAATAAAAAGACACAGACTTACAGACTGGATCCATAAACAAGACCCATCTTTTTGCTGTATACAAGAAACACATCTCACTATTGAAGATAAACACTATCTCAGAGTAAAGGGATGGGAAAAGGTTTTCCAAGCAAATGGACCCAGGAAACAAGCTGGAGTAGCCACCCTAATATCAAACAAAATAGACTTCCAATTGAAGTTAATAAAAAAAGAGAGAAGGGCATTACATACTCGTTAAAGGAAATATCCACCAAGAGGACATCTCAATATTGAACATCTATGCTCCAAATACAAAGGCACCTACGTTTATAAAAGAAACGCTTCTAAAACTTAAATCACACATTGATTCAAACACTTTAATAGTGGGAGACTTCAACACCCCACTCACAACTTTGGACAGATCATCAAGACAGAAGCCAAACAGAGAAATAATGAGTCTAACAGAGATCATGAACCAAATGGACCTAACAGATATCTACAGAACGTTTCACCCAAACACAAAAGAATATACCTTCTTCTCAGCACCTCATGGAACCTTCTCCAAAATCGACCATATACTTGGACACAAAGATAGCCTCAACAGATACAAGAAAATTGAAATAACCCCTTGTATCTTATCAGACCACCATGGAATACAGCTGGACTTCAATAGCAAAAGAATCAACAGAAAGTCTACACTCACATGGAAATTGAACAACTCTTTACCAGAGGACCACTGGGTCAGGGAAGAAATAAAGAAGGAAATCAAAGGTTTCTTGAAATCCAACGAAAATGAAGACACAACATACCCAAACCTATAGGACACAATGAAAGCTGTGCTATGAGGAAAGTTCATAGCACTAAGTGCCTTCAAAAAGAAAATTGTGACAGCTCATATTAGCGAATTAACAGCTAAACTGGGTGAATTGGAAAAAAAAAGAAGCAAACACTCTCAAGAGGAGCAGAAGGCAGGAGATCATCAAACTTAGGGCTGAAATCAACAACTTAGAATCAAAAAGAACTATACAAAGAATCAATGAAACCAAGAGTTGGTTCTTTGAGAAAATCAACAAAATAGACAGACCCTTATCCAAATTAACTAAAAGACAGAGGGAGAAAACACAAATCAACAAAATCAGAAATGAAAAGAGAGAAATAACATAGACATTGAGGAAATCCAGAGAATATTTGGACCTTACTTTAAAAATCTATACTCCATCAAATTTGAAAACTTAAGTGAAATGGACAATTTTCTTGATAGATTCCACCTACAGAAGCTAAATCAAGATCAGAAACTCATTGGCATAGGCGACAACTTTCTGAACAGAACACCAACAGCTCAGGACCTAAGATAAACAATCAATAAATGGGACATCATGAAACTGAAAAGCTTCTGCAAGGCAAAAGACACTGTCATTCAAACAAAACGGCAGCCTACAGACTGGGAGAAAATCTTCACCAACCCCACATCTGACAGAGGGCTAATATCCAAAATCTACAAATAACTCAAGAAATTAAATGTGAAGAATCCAAATAATCCAATCAAAAAATGGGGGACAGAGCTAAATAGAGAATTCACAAAGGAGGAATCCCTAATGGCTGAGAGACACTTGAAGAAATGCTCAACATCCTTAATCACCAGAGAAATGCAACTCAAGAGACTCTGAGATTCCATCTCACACCTGTCAGAATGGCTAAGATCAAAAGCTCAAATGACAGCACATGCTGGCGAGGGTGTGGAGAAAGGGGTACCCTACTCCATTGCTGATGGGAGTGCAGGCTTGTGCAACCACTATGGAGGTCAGTCTGGAGATATCTTAGAAAACTTGGAATAGCTTTGCCTCAGGATCCAGCCATACCACTTCTGGGTATACACCCAAATGCCTCTTCATGGAATCATAAGGAAGTTTCCTCATCTATGTTTACAGCAGCCTTATTTGTAATAGCTAAAAACTGGAAACAACCCAGATGTCCCTCAACCAAAGAATGGGTTAAAAAACTGTGGTACATCTACACAATGGAATATTATTCAGCTATCAGGAACAATGAAATTATGCAATTTGCAGCTAAATGGATGGAACTAGAAAAGCTCATCCTGAGTGAGCTAACCCAGACTCAGAAGGACACATATGACATCTATTCACTTATAGTAGGATTTTAGCTATATAGTAGAAGGTATCGATACTACAACTAATACACCAAAGGGAACTTGGACATAGACTTTTTATTTTTTATTTTTATTTATTTTTTATATTTTTTAATATATTTTTTCTATTTTTTAGTCTTTTTTATCTATTTGACTGCTTATTTGTTTGTTTGTTTTTTAGTTCTCTCTCCCAGACAATGAGACACTTTTCACTGATGGTACTGCCTTGTAGATTCCCAATGAATGAGGAGGCTCTTGGCCCTCATACAACCTCTCAACTGAGATGAGGGACTGTTATATAAGGACACCCCACCCCAGAGAAATGGGCTGGAAAGGTTAGGAGATAAAGAAAAAAGTGAAATGTGATGTTTCTTCCTTTTACTACTAATTGTCATAAACTGTTTAGGATAATTAAGAAATGCAAACTAATGGTTATGTAAGCTGGTCATTCTGTTAGGTACTATGACAGCCTATTATAGTTACTTGCTAAGCTAATCAGAAATAAAGCTGCTAAGAGACAATCAACATCTGCTTACCCTAATATAAGAGATAGATAGGGCCTCTTCAAAAACCTCAAGAGATCTGCAGAATATGGCATTCAAAGATGTTTTCGTAACTTAAGATTTTTTTATATCAAGACATATCAACTCCTGACAGCACCCCCTATTCTCCTCCAAGTAGAAGATGAGCATCGAAGAATCTCCAGTGGGAGATGATTGAATTAGTCGCAAGCCTATCTCTTGGTAGGAAAAGCTCCTTGCTCCAACTGTAGACAGAATGCTGTCCAAAAAGGACAAAATTTGGAAGCAGGTAAGTCGACAGACTAGCTCTGCCAAGACAGGGTAGGCAAGTCCTTCATAACCCCTCCTCTACGATCAATGTCTGTCAGAGAAACGGGGCCAAACGACTGAACATCGATGCTGTAATGTATGGAGAGAAAATGGGAACTGTCCAGGCAGCCACTGGCATGTCATTTCTTAGTTTGGGAAGCTGCAGGCCTTGTACTTCCTATAAAATCAGATATATTTATCCCTCTCTGGTCTCTGAGGTGGTTGAAGAACAGATAGCTAGAGCCTCATAATTAAATTTTGAGTTGTTTAGGAGTCAAGAGAGTATTATAGATCTAAGAAGATACTTTTAAAATTGTGTTGCATGTTAGTATGAATGTTGAGTTAGATATACAACTTTAAACTCATGGAGATGGTTTGATAGTAGAATGTTAAAGTCAGGTACCAAATGCATATGGACTGGACATTGAGAATGTACGCTACGCCATATAACCCTCATAACTGTGGCCTAATTACCTCTGTTGTTTTGTATTGTATTTATTATTATAAGAGAAAGAGCCATTTGTTGTACTGAAAGGGGAAACTGTAGGGGGAAATAAGATATACCTTAAACTTAAAAAAAAAGGGAAGAGGATGGGGGGTTGAGGGTGGGAGGGTGGGACTGGAGGGGGGCATAGGGAGGGGACTGCGATTGAGATGTAACTTGAAGAAATAAAAAATAAAGGAAAAAAAAGAAAAATATTATAGTAGATATGTCCCAAAGTCATGGCCTTCTCCATAACTTGACCTTATTACTAATATATACTTAAAATCTACAGACCAATTGTTAGAATTTACATTAATAATAGATTTTAATGATCCTATTTGGTTACATAACTTGGCTTACTGTAAAAATTACTGAAGCAGTCCTACCTCTGTCTCTAGATTTTCCAAGAAATTAAACTTAACTATTCCTTTAAACTGCCCAGTTTTTTCATTATTACTACAGCTACAACTTTTCTTATTTTTCTCATTTGACTGCCATATTTCCATTCATCTTTAAAGCAGCAACTTTTATCTTATGCATACATCTTATTATTTCTTTCTTTCTTTTTTTTGGTTTTTCGAGACAGGGTTTCTCTGTACAACAGCTCTGGCTGTCCCGGACTCGCCTTGTAGATCAGGCTGGCCTCGAATTCACAGAGATCCTCCTGCCTCTGCCTCCCAATTGCTGGGATTAAAGGCATGCGCCAACACCACCTGGCTTATTATTTAATTTTATTGTTACCTACAGGCCATTCTCTTCTTATGTTATTAGGAGGCAAGTTCTGTTTTGGCCTATCTCCTACTCCTTGACTCATGTGCCAGAATATCAGCTTCAGGCTAACCCATCTCCTCATCCAGGAACAGCTTCATTGCCAAGTATACTTAGCCAGGCAAACATAGCCAATAAAAGTTGGCTCTAGAATGTTGCCCTTCTGTGGCATTAAAAAATTTCACTGAATCTCTTTTCTTTAAGACAAAGTAAAAACCATCATGAGCCTGAAATTGTGAGGAGTGAAGGTAATTGATTGTCTTGGGATGTTATTTGAGTTCCAAATCAAGTCATGTCAGAAACCAATGGCCTTTGAACATCTCAAATATTTCAAATAAGCTTTGAGTTCCATCTCTATTCTGTGAATTGGTCTGGGTCAGGTATTATTCCATCATTTGTCACAGTTGGTATATGAAATGGCAACTGTCTCTCCACACGACATTTATCACTACATTCCTGAATATACCTCTCTTCTGACACCTGATGTACCTGATGACTGTTCTAGAAATACATTAAATTTTTCTTCTTATATTCCTTGCCAGTTAAGAGACAGATATAAATGTTCTATCCCTTGAATTTCTCTCTGTCTCTCCTTCCATATCTATGTTTTTGTCTGGATTTGAGTAACTGTCAACACATGGTGCTTATTTTTAAGAATTAGTTTAACCTAAATTACATAAGCACAAGACTATAGGTTTTTAAATTTTCAAATAGTTCTTCATTTATGACCTCTATGCTATATTCATATTCAAACTACCAGATATCTTCTGTTAGTGCATGGACTTGTGTCTTGACAACCCTACACTGCAACTTGATATTCATGATGCTCCAAGTTCCCATTTATAAGTGGATTTTAAAATGTACAGAGAAGCAGATATTGGTATTGAATGAGAATAATTGTTGGCACCGAAGAAGAACCCAAGTATTGTATTTTCCTAGAGATAGCTTTTCCTCTTCATAGTTTAGATGCAAAACTTTTATATTGTACATTTTAGTTTTATAATAATGGGGCCTTTTAACAGTAAGTAGATATTTTAATTATTAAGAATGATTTTCAAAAAGTAAAATATGACCTACATCATCCACTCATTCTGGGTCACTTTGACATGGAAGTTGATTGGTATGCTGATACATGTAAATTGATTTTCCAGATTCTGATAAATTTGTAGAATCTCAGAGTCAAAATGAGTTAGCAAAATATAAATACCTCAAACTGAACTCAAATTATACAGGTCTGTAAATAGCCAATACTTATGAATGTTACTAGAAGGTTCATTTCATCAGACAACCATTCATACCCTTCTTTTATCCCCGTCTCATCCCTATTTCTTTCTCCCTTCTTTTCTATTAAAGATTTGACAAGTCATTCCCAGAACAGAGAAGGATATTTCAGGATAAATGCAAAGCAATCAGAGAATGCCCTCACTATAGGGATCCTTGAGAGTCCCTGTGATTTTTGAATCTTCCTTTATCTCAGTGATTTAATGGCCTTTTCTTTTAAAATATAAATGATATATTAGATCATTCAATGTTTCATGTTATATATCATATATATTTTAAAAGAAAATGCCATTACATGTTTTTCTCCACATTCAATTCTCTTAATCGCTATTTATATTAAATGTATCCAGATGATTAACTAATAAACATTAGTTAAGTAACTTATAAATAAGTATAAAAAATGACAAGTAAGCTTACAAAAATTTAAGAAAGAGTTTTCAGGCCATATTCCAGCAAAAATTGACTCTCAGAAATAATTACCTAGTGGCAAGTTTACTACTGATTTTGACATAGAGTATGCATTCTACTGTTGGATTTTAGAATATCCAATCAGACATATCACTTGTTCCTAAGTACAAATTACCATGGAGAGAGTTAGTGGTGTCTTATCATAACCATATCCAGATAGATATAAAAGACTAACTTACAAATAATTCCAGAGCAGATAATGATTTTCATAGACATTCAATTTTAATTTTACATGTACTATTTATTGTGTATGTGTATATGTGTATATATTATATGTGTGGATGGATACATGCATGCAATGAGGAGATTTGACAAAAATGTATGAGAGTTGGTTCCCTCCTTCCTCTACACAGGTCTCAGAGATTGAACTCAAGTTTTCACGCTTGACAGCAAGTAACTTTGCTGCTGAGCCACCTTGCCTGCCCATAGAAAATATTGTAAAGGAGAATGCAAACATTTGCTGTTGAGAGTAACAAATCTTCAATCTCTTAGAATGCACTACTGTAATATTGATTCAGTTTTTATACAATACTCATGCAATGTCTTTCTTTGAAAACTGGATTCCTGCCAAACATTATAAGAAAGACATTTTCACAGGGCATATGTTAGTCATGGACAAAAAAAAAAAAAAACTGTATAGGAAAAAGTGACAGAGACTGGAGAAGGGTCTGAGATGCTCTATCAGACAGGGATCTATAGCTGCTCACAAGACTTCCTTCTGAACCAGATATAAATCAGTAAAGATGAAATAGAGGAAAGGTTTAGGATTTGAGTAATCAATAATCAACTTGCAATATAGAAACACCAATACTGACTAAAATCAAAGCTAAATGCAACATTCCGCGAGACTAGCTGTGAGGATAATTTAAGAAATTGTGCAAATTACAGTTTGTACCCTTCATTTGTCTGCACTACTATTTGTATAACATTCCAAGACCAAATTACATTTCTTCTCACATTAGGCTTGTTGATGTCTAGACTCTCAAATAAGCACTGGCTCTCAAACCCCAAATTTTAGCTTTTCAGGATAAATGCAAAGCAATCACAGAATGCCCTCCCTATAGGGATCCTTGAGAGTCCCTGTGATTTTTGAATCTTCCTTTATCTCAGTGATTTAATGGCCTTTTCTTTTAAAATATTATGATATATATATATATATATATTTGATGAATCAATGTAAATGTTTTTCTCCACATTCAATTCTCTTAATTGTTATTCATATTAAATGTACCCAGATGATAAGGAATTAGCAAATAAGGGAAATAGGAAGCTTAGAGAAAATTGACTCTGAATGCCCAGAAGGCTTCTGGTTTGTCTGCTTTTATTTTGGACCATATTATAGAAATAAGAGTCAAAATGACATAAATGTTAGAATCCAGATAACCTCTTAATATCTGACCTTAAATCCTTCAATCTATTTAAAAAAAAACCAACCCAACAAACTTATAGTCAATTTTTTAAAAGCTCAGACTATGTAAAAGATAAATTTCTCAGGAAACCAGAAGTGTATAGACTGGGAAAGTGAGGACTCTGAGGATCTCACCATGATCCTGTCCCAGGCTTTTCTTTGACACCCAAGTTTATATATCCTTCTTATTCCATGATATTTCTCTCATGAATTTCTTTCCAATGAAGGCCTTTATGCCAGCTTTGCTTCAGGAAGTTTTTCAGAGAGCAGAAATCAAAAGTGTCTCAAAGACAACCTTCCAGGGCTGCTGTATTCTTTTTTAAAAATTAAATTGTTTGTGCTTTGTGTGTGTGTGTGTGTGTGTGTGTGTGTGTGTGTGTGTGTGTGTGT
>CAJQZJ010000315.1:4959625-4985628 GCA_907164525.1 Lophiomys imhausi | reverse complement strand
TGTGTGTGTGTGTGTGTGTGTGTGTGTGTGTGTGTGTGTGTGTGTGTGTGTGTGTGGTGTGTCTGAGAGAGACCCACAGAGAGAGAGAGAGAACCTACATACCACAGCACTTATGTAGAAGCTAATATACATCTTCCAAGAGTTAGGTCTCTCCTTCCTCCCTAGGTTTTTGGGGATCAAATTCAGGATGTATGGATTGCATGATAAATGCTTTTCCTAGCTGATTCATCTCTAACAGAAAAGTTTCAGAGTCCAGTTTTTTTTTTTTTTCACTGTAGGGAGTGGGATGCATTGTCATATGAGATATTCTCACTCCTGGTGCCAAGTGGCACATGTCTGTAATCCCAGCCCTCAAGAGGCAGAAGCAGGAGGATTTTGGGGTCAAACAAGCTTGACTACATAACAAGAACCTGTGTTAGGGAAACAGGGCTTCATTGTAGCTCAGTGGTTGGGTGCTGGCTCGGTGTGCACAAGGTCTGCATTCTGTCTCTAGCGCTACATAATAAAATCTATCTACAAGACACTAAGTCCTATCTGGTGTCCAAATTTGAGACAATCAATAGTTGTGTGCCAAAAGAGTCTTCGAAGATGCTTGCTCTCTCGATCAGCAACACCTCCAACAATTTTATTGACAGCATTCTTTCTGTCCTAGAGTAAGCAGAGAGAACATTGCTTCTTGAACAGAATAGTAAATGAAGGATGGAGTCAGCAAGCTATGATCCAGATACTCTTATCACCCACTCTTCCATGATTCACACTCCACAAATATTTATTGAGAAACCTATTTCTGCACATTTTCATTCATGTTTTGAAACCACGCACTGAAACACACTCTAGTTAATTCAAGAATCCCTAAAGCCCCCAGGAAAATTGATTTGATTCAGGGCTCTTACATAACCTTTTTTAAAATTAGAATTCCAAAGCAGAATAGATCAGCACCAGATAGAGAAAGGTGGGGATGCTGTTGATCTGTGACTCTCTCTTGTCATATTAAGTAATAATCATGGGATAATTTGCTTGCATGTATATATGCAGACAATAAATAGAGATATATTATGAACACTTGTACTCAAAAGCTAGAGGGAACTCAGAGCTAGGACCTAAGACTTAAAGACAGGAGAAAAGGATAGAAAAGAGTGATGCTCATTATTCTTCTGAGGTAAACACATCAAAACCCAGTATTACCATTAATTTCAGGGTCCTTTAAATTCATACTTACATTTTATTCATGGTGTTATACTTTTTATTTCTTTCTGTAATATCAGGAAATTTCATGTTGTTTATGGTTTCCATCAGTTTTTATGATCTCATTATACTGTGTTTACTTGAGATTATACAAATTGCTCAACCCATTCTCCTATCACTCATTTAGATTGTTCATAGTTTTTTACCATCAAACACAACTTAGACATATATCTGTGCATGTGCACATCATTTCAGATTAGGACTATTTTTTTAGTTGATTACCAAAACAGAAATTATTGATTCAAGATGTGTGAGCATTTGGAAACTATTGAGTTGTATGAGGAAACAAGCTAAAAAAAAGAGTGAATAAAAACAGCAACAAAAAGACAATATAAGTCAGTGTTCTATCACTGTGAGGAAACCATGACTAAGGGAACTCTTAAAAGAAAGCATTTATGTGAGAGCTTGCTTACAAGTTTCAGAGGTTTAGTTCGTTATCATCATGGCAGGGAGTATGGAGGCATGCATGGTGCTAGAGGAGTATTTGTGGCTTACATCCTGATCCACAAGCAGAGAGAGTGACCAAGACAGAAAGAGAGAGTGAGCCTATCAGAGGCTTTTGAAACCTCAAAGTCCAATTCCAGTGATACAGTTCCTCCAACAAGGTCATATCTCTTAATCCTTCTAATCATTTCAAAAAGTTCCAGTCCTTGGTGACTTTGATCCAAATATTTGAGCCTATGGGGACCATTATTATTTAAATAACCTAGGCAGTGACATTATTTCTAGAGTCACTTCCCAGTGACCTGACCTGGGTGGTAGGATGGGAAGGACTGTACTTTACATGGAAAAGTCCTCTTAAACAACAGTGTATTGTGGTCATTCAAGAAATGGGATTAGAAGGCCAGGAGAGATGATTTAGCACTTAAGATCACTGACTGCTCTTGCAGAGAACCCAGGTTCAAATCTTAGCACCTACATGACAGTTCACAAACGTCTGTGACTCCAATTGCAGAGGATCCAGTGATTTCCAAAGTCCATGGGTACAAGACACACACATGGTGCACTGACATACATGCAAGCGAGACATTCAATATTTTCTATAATTATAAATATATGCAGGCAGTTTATGTTCATAGTTATTGTCCTAGTATCTTTTGCAATTTTTATTAATGTTACAAAATAATGATACAAAATAATGCGTTTTACTGTTACATTCTCATACATCTATATGAAGTCCCAAAGATCTTATTCAAACCATTGTTAGCCTGCTTAGCCCTCTTCCTGCTTCAATAGACCCTCTCCTCTTATGAAATAGTCCTCATACCTTTGTGTCTTAATAAAAAAATTGAGAGTCAGCATATGAGAAAAAATATGCTGTGCTGGTCTGGCTTATTTCACTTGTTGCAGTGATCTCTGGCACCACCTATTCCCTGGAAATGTCACAATCCCAAGCATTATAGCTTAGAAATGCTCTGCTATTTATGGTTATCAGGTTTCTAGCATCTGCTTGTCTATCACTTAGTCTGTGGCTGATGTTGTAACCTACCTTTCATTAATGCAGTCTCCAAAGATGTGCATGGGCTGGTATTTCTACTCTATGCTTACTTAGATTCCTTTGAGTTCATACCCATGAGTGGTAAAGACAAGGCTTATGATAGTTCAATTTTCAGATTTTTTGGAGGAATCTCCATGCTTATTCCTTAGTAGACTGAATAATTTAGATTCCCACCATCAGATGTAAGTGTTACTTTCCCCTACATTTTTAAATTCTTATCATCCTTATGGCATTTACTTTGGTTCTCTCTCTCTGTCTCCATATGTGTGTGTGTGTGTGTGTGTGTGTGTATGGAGAGAGAAATCCAAAGCAGTTGCTGATAAGGATGTACACTGTATACACATATGAAAAGCAAGATACACTGCATGCACATATGAAAATTTTAAAGAACAAACTCAAAATATTATTCAAAATAACAATGAACTACCATATGATCTTCCAATGTTACTATTGGAATGTGTTCAAAGAAAATGTTATTGGTGTGTCAAGTTGAGATATTTGCACTTCTATATTAATTGCACTAATACTTAGAAGAGCCAAGAAATGGAAACAGTACAAGTTCTTTATTCCTTTATCCTTCTGATAAAGGAATAAAGAAACATGATACACAGACATAGTGGGATACTATTTAGCCATAAAAGAGAAGATTCCTGTCATTTGTGAAAGCAGATATTAGGATATTAGCATGTATTTAGGTGAAATGAGTCACACATAAGAAAAAAGGCTGCCTGGTCTCACATATTTGTGGATCTCATGAAAGTTGATAGTAATGGGGGATACCAAAGCTCATGCAGAGCAGGGTCAGTGAAAGATACAGAAACGTGATTAATGGGAATATATAGTTATATTTCTCAGTGCTGTAATAAGATACCTGTCAGGAAGCAGCTTGATGAAAGCTGTTTTTGTCTCACAGTTTGAGGACACAAATGCATCCTTGCATGGAAGTGTGAGGCAGCCACAGTCAGGAAGCTGAACCCTGTGAATGCTGCTGCTCAGCTTGCTTGCTCCTCCCTGTTCAGTACAAGATTCCTGTAACATACTCATGTCTAGGGTGGGTCTTCCCTCTTCAGATAAGCCTGTCTTGAAACACCCTCTTAGTTGAATCTAGAGATACATTTCCATGGAGATTCTAAATTCCATCAAGTTGACAATCAAGGTTAACTCTCACAGGTATTTTTAGTCATAATTAGAAAAGAGCAACATTCTCATATGTTGTTGTTGCAGAAGGCTGGCTGTAGATAAGGAGCTGTATATTTCAAAAAGCTGAATGAAAGGATTTAGAAAGATTTGACTGTGGTAAATTATAAACTTTTCACAAGTACACTTAACCTAATTTTAGAATTATACAGTGTACACATGTATTGAAATATGTTGTCATTCCATTAATACATATAATTGGATTTTTATATCTTCTAAAAACTGATAGAATTTTTACGTCAGTTCATGTCTCTCCCCGTCCACCTGTCTAATGTCTTTCTTCCACCACCGCGACACAGAAGAGTATCCAGTGCTTGCATGAGTTCTAGGCTCCACAGCTAATCTATCAGAGTTCCCCAAGCCTGGCTGTGTTTCACTCAGAGACATTAGAGAGATGACCGAGTAACTGTTCTAAGTTTATAACAGATGGCTCCTTCAGCACAGTTGCAGCTTTCCTCTTAGATTGTTAAATCATAACTGAGTGCTCCAGCTTCTTATTCTAAACATCACATATATCATATGGTGTAAAACGTGCTATTATCTCTACTCTTACTTTATCACATCTGAAAAATTATTATGGAGGAATTTGGAGGTTCTTTCAAGATGAGCTTTCTTATTACATTGTGGTTATAAAATGTAATCAGTTGAGCAGAAGCCTCCTGTCATCTGGCCATTTAAATGTGATGCCTGAGGCTTTTAGCTTTGCTGATTGGCATCTTCTGATTCTTTTATAAGTACAGTGTACCATTGGGACTGCCTTGCTAATTACTCAGGACCACATCCTATTTCTGTAAACAGATTATATACATGAAACTTCAGTTATATGGTATGGAAGTTTGACCCTTCAGCATCAGGATTAAACTTGCTGGAAATGATGACTTGCAAGTTCAGTTCCAGGGTAGGGAATGTAGAGAATGGCAAGCACTAAGTCTGACCTTCTATATGGACTTATCTATAGCCCAAGACCATAACCATAGGGTGCTACCAATAACAAATGTGCAAGACCCTGAACAAAACCTCATGAATCAAAATCTCTAATGTCAAAGTTTTCCAATCTGCTTTAAATAGAATCTTCTAGTGACTCTTACGAACACAAAAGTTAAAAAAAAAAAAAATTCTGGTAATGGATTAGGAACTTAGATGTTTTTTACATTTTTCTTTTTTATAATTTATTTATTAATTTATTCATTTTAAATCCTGATGGTATTCCCCCTCCCTCCTCTCTACATGTTCCCACCCTCCTACCCTCTCTCCCATTTCCCCCCTACCTTTCTCCTCAGAAAAGGGGACCACCCCATCCACCCATCCTGGCTCATCAAGTTAAACCAGGACTAAAAGCTACCTCTTCCACTGAGGTTTCAATTTATGAAACAACTTTTAGATCAAAAATGTTAGCAAACAAATGAGAATATTTTTGTACTCAATTCATCATTAATTCACTGATGATTTTATTAATCCAAAAGGCATGGACTAATACCATCCAACTAATATTTAGATTGATAAAGCTAACAAATACTTAAAATATCTTTGTATATCAAAAGGAGAAAAACTATACTATATTTCCTTCTCTCTCATGCTTTCATGTATGTGATCTCATGGCATCTCGGTGGTCTATTTATTTATCCAGAAGATGCCTGGCGTGTTCTCCACAGTTGCCTCTGCAAACTGTTCCTACATCTGGCCAGGCTTCTTTTTCACACTCCGAGCTGTCTGCAGAGTCACTAGCTGTGCCACATTAGCATTGCCACCTTCTCTCTGGCGTACATCAATATTTTTCTATGTCTTTTTCTCACCTCTCTACTCTGTGTACATGAAAATGAAGCAGCATTTTTTTACTTCTCTAAGACTGTTCTTGCCTGAACCCTAAACTGTAAGGCCTTTCTGACTTAAGAGTGAGAAGAGAGGAGTAGATTCCAAAAAGAAGAACAACCCTTGCTCCCACAAGGAGAGGAAGGTGGGTGTAGGGGGGATGAGGAGGAGTCCAGGGAATAACTATACAACTGATATACTGAAATGGGGGTAATCAAACTTACAACTGTGGATGACAAATGACTTACAGACAAGAATGAACCACAGGATGAAGCGAATTCGTATTGAGAAACACCAACTCTGAATTTGTGGGATAGTAACAAAACTAAAGAAACTGAATTTATAGAAAAAAAGGAAAGAGATCTAAAATCAAGGATGTGAATAGTTAAAAGCTTTCTCTTGATTTTGTCACTGTCACTTCAAGGGTCTTGCTCTACCCTTTTGGTGTGGGTACATAGCTCTTGTTCTTCAGTGGCTAAAGAGTTATCTTACAAGAGCTGTCTGTCTAATTATTCTCATTCTCCCTGCTGAGTCCAGGACTTTATATCATGAGAACTACGGAAAATGCCCTTGTATTGAACCTGACTTGAGTTTGCTTTTTAGGCATAGTTCCTTCTACCTTTCTTTTGTGAAACTTCAGAGCCTTGTTCAGATATTTGAACAAAGCTGTCTTCAATTCCCAGCTTTCAAGATGAGACTGTAACTCAAGTCTAGGGAAACTACCACATCTCTTGATTTAGGGATTAGGTCAGTGATGGTATACTACCCATGTTTTGCCTGCTAGAGGTCATAAGGTTCTCTTTCAAGAATTGACTGAAGTTAATGCAATGAAAGTAGAGATGAGTTACAGAGGGGACAGACAGAGAAAGAGGGGATCTGCTGGGCTGTGGTGGTTCACACCTTTAGTTCCAGCACTTGAGAGGCAGAGGTAGGTGGATCTCTTTGGGTTCAAGGCCAGCCTCATATACAAAGCAAGTCAAGGACAGCCAGGGCTACACACAGATAAATCCTGTCTCAAAAAAACAAAACAAAACCCAAAAAGGGGGCAAAATTTGCACCCTAATTCTGTTTGAAAATTGGTCCTGACTTTTCTGTCACATAAGCTAATAAATTAATAAATGTGCTCTTTTCTTTAAGTGTGTTTTAGATAGGTTCACTTATGCTTCAGTGGACTACAATCTGACTAATAAAAAATAAAATGTAGCATAATAACTATCAAATAATCAGCTGTATTTAAAGAATGAAGAGTCACAACCACACCAGATAATGTGATGGCACTGCTGTTATTTGGCAGCAGTAGTGTCCAGCCCTCTGTCATCCAACCTGCATTGTTTTGGCTTAGAATGTTTCTTCTTCCTCCATCTGGTATGTAGAATTTGCAAAATTTTTTAAATGGTCAATGCCTCCTTGTTGGATCATTCTATCCTTATTTTTTTTTTGTCAAATTTGAGTGGTATGCCTATGCCCCCAAACTCTAGATGTGTGGGGTATAAGGTCTAGATCAATTTAATCAGAAATTTATATGTGATTTTTGCCAGAGGTTTGTTTTGGTTTTATTTTCTTTGTGTTTTTGTTTTGTTTTGTTTTTTTAAGAAGATCATTCTATCTTCTGGGATTTATAATTATATTTAAGTTCATGTCCAAAGTTGCTGGTAGACATTTAGAAGAAAGAGCTCAAGTGTATATGAGGTTGAGGTCATTTAGGAGAAAAGTAAGAAAGATAAGAACATAATAGTTTTGCATAGATATTAACATGAGCCTACCAACAAAGTCATCTTCATCCTTCAGATTGTACTCCCAGAAGCCACCATATTTTTTCTCCTTGCCTTAAATTGGTATAGATTGGATTTTTGACACATGGAACCAAACTCAGACTAAATATACACTGGCATAAAGATGTATAGTGCTCCTGGGTTGTGTCAGATGTCAGTGCTTCTGAATTCCCATGTCTCAGAATTAGCTGAGAAAATGTTGGTGATTGGCTGGATTCTCTGGAAATACCTTTGGTTACCATGGTGATGAGAGGGAGTAAAAACTAGATGAGGATTTTGAAGTATTTCCATGTAAAATCTGACTAAGGTAGGAACCATATTTAACCCAACTCTGAGAATGCTGCATTGAAACTTTAGAGAGACAGCCCTTAGATTCTCCATGATATTCAAACAATTCATAGGGGCAGAGCTAGTTAAAGGGGGTGGGGGTAAGTGCTGATACTACCTCAAACCCTAAACATCCAGTGCACTATATCTCAGACTCTCATCACACATATACTTCAACATATATATATATATATATATATACTTTATAACCATAAAAGGAAATGATACATAAGCAATAAGGTTATTCAAGAGGCCAAAGAAAGGTTCAGAGTTCAAGACTAACCTAGGGTATATAGTAAGACCCTGTCTCAAACAGTAGTAACAATGACAAAAAGACTACTGGGTATTTTACACAGAAGTTTAACTTTTACAAAGCTAGTGACAGAGTTAACAAAGCAAATTAAAAAAGATGAATTCAAACTTCACACTGGTTTTCTAAGAATTCACAACAATAATCCTTGAAGTGAATATAAAGTACCATATGTAAAACTGGATTTCTGCAGAGCTTAGATGTTGCTAACTATGTACCAACCTACAGGTCCTCTTCTGTGTCAGGTCATATTGAAGGTGTGCTGCTGGTCCTTTGTGACCTCTATCCACATCATGGTAGGAAACTCTAATGATCAGCTCTAAAATGCTATATATTTAGGTATAAGTCTTATAAGATTAATATTGAGGGTACATTTTAACATTAACCTCTTTTAATGGTGTTTTTAAAATACCGCTTTATAGTGGATTGAATGAGAAAGGCCCCCATAGGCTCATATACTGGAAAACTTGGTTAGCAGGTGGTGGAACTATTTAGGAATGAATGATTGGGAAGTGTGGCTTTTTTGGAGGAGGTGTGTCCCTGAGGGTAGGCTTTGAGGTTTCTAAATTCCTCTCCGTTCCCAGTTAGCTCTTTCTGCCTTGCGGTTGATTGATTGTTTCTCTAGATGTGAGTTCCCAGATACTGCTCTAGCTCCATGCCCACCTGCCTGCTGCCATGCTGCTTGCGGTGATGGTCAGGGATTCTTACTCTTGGAAACCATAAGCCCCAAGTAAACTCTTTCTTCTGTAAGTTGCCGTGGGCATGATGTTTTATCACAGCTATAGAAAAATAACCAAGAAACACTTTGTGTTTTACAATACATCAATTACAGTAGAATTAAGGGCAGGGTATTGTTCTCATTCTTTCACAAGACAAGCATAAAAGAGTCACTTTACCTTTGTGAGATAATACTTTCACATATAAGGTGTAGAAAATGGACAATAAGATCTGCTGTTTTTTTTCCAGTAGTGAGTCCAGGTTTTAATGTAACAAAAGCAATACCTGCAAACAGGAATTAGCAGAAAATTAAAAATCTCCCACTTGCCAAACCAACAAAGGTTAGTTTCTGAAGCAAGGCAAGCAAGTTACCAAATAACTTTTTTTTAAGTAGTGAAAAGATGATAGAACAAGGATAGTTCTGCTGTACTAGGCATCACACAAGCTACTCTGTCAGATGTCTTCATTCGAAGGTTTGCTTCTGGCCATATTTCTGCAAAACACACACACATGCACACACACTCACACATACATGTGCACATGCACACACACACACACACACACACACACACTAAACAAGACTCTCAAGAATGCCCCAGCATCATTAGTGAGTATGAAGAGCAGCCATCTCATCTCATTCTCCTCCAAGAAGGGACTTGCTGTTCAACTAAGGAAATATAGCTAGCAGTCAATGTGAGGCTCCTACTCCTATAAGGAGAACTGGAGGTACATGGAGACTCCTAGCCTACATCATATACTTTCTGTGGGAGATTTGCATCATGTCACCAAATGGGAATATAAAGACCCAAGCCACATCTTCTAAGCTAGTCCCAGGGCCTTCTGATGGTTTGGTCAGGATTTTCTCTGGGTCTGCCTCAAGTTTGCATTCTCCCTCTGCTTAGTGACACCCCCCCCCCCCCATGTCTCTTCGAATGCATTCACTCTTTAAATACTGTCCATCACAAACACCATCTTACCATCTGCTTTCAGGGACCACAGGCTTGTGTATATGGAATTAAATTAGAAATAATGAATTAATCTGTTCATCTCTCTGTACCACATATAAAGATACAGGAGCTAATGCATATTTCAATATTAATAATAGCTATTTCTGGGCATTAGGAATGTTGTCAAATTTTGTGAAAGGTGCGGGACGAGGCTCAGTGTTAATGTAACTGCCTGGCATCCAAAGGTCCTACATTTGACACTAAGAATTACCATACAAACAGAAAACTTTTCCTGAAGTTTTCCATGTGGCTTCAGTGTTTCAGAAGTGCTCAGCAAGTATATACGTTTCACTAAAAAATTGTCAATAACAAGAAAAACAAATAAATAATGATACTGATAATCTAACTAGGAGAAAGGCAAAATGGAACAAAGATATCAAAATAAAATCAGCAGAAGGTTTTAAATCAGAATCAGGGTGTAATTTTAGATATATTATTTATTTTAGTTCATATATATGGGTGTGTGGATTACATGTATTTATGTGCACCATGTGTGTCCCTCTTACATGTAGAGGTCAGAAGAGGGCATAGAATTTCCTGGAAATGGAGTTACAGATGGTTGTAAGCCACCATGAGAACTGAACCTGGGTCCTCTTCAAGATCAACAGTTCCTCTTAAGTGCTGGGCCACCTCTTCAGCACCAACATGTGTCTTCTTCTGGACTATAACAATAAGTAGAAGTTCTGTAAGACTGCCATGAATTGTTTCCAACAATGTTTTTCCATTGTGTTGTGTTACTAATTCAGTGTTGTGTTACTAATACTGGAGGTGCTTTGAAAAATTACACATTCTGAAGCAATTTACTAAAATATCTTATAATATCAGAGAGCATGCAGGGAGAAAGAGAGAGAGAGACAGAGAGAATACCTGTTATACCATAATTTTTTTCTCTATTCACAAAACAAATTTTACCCAGGCTTTGAGAGGGTTCAGATTGATAGCTAGGCACATCCTACCCCACATAGCTATATATGGCCATTATTTCGAAGACGAATGATTTGCACAAGACTGTACTTATTCCCTTGTTTTGTGAGAAATATATTTTAAAATAGGTATGTATATTATATAAGTAAGTATATGTGAATGTCTTATTTAAATCTCAGATGCTGACCAGCTTAGTCAGTGTCATGTGTGAAAATCAGTGGAAAGCAAGACCTGAGCCATGATCACAATGTTGCAAGCTCTTTATGGCCTGAACTTGCAAAATTTTGATAGATGCTCTGGGCTCCATGACATCAGGACCTATGTTCAGCATGATAGCTTTTGCATGTCATTTGTTAAACCAAACATTGTGATTACTAAATAAAATTATTTGAGTAAATAAGAGTAAGAATTAAAAATGTTTCCTTGGGGGCTGGAGAGATGGCTCAGTGGTTAGGAGCACTGGCTATTCTTCCAAAGGACACGGGTTTCAAATCCCAGCACCCACATGGCAGTTCACAGCTGTGTCTAATTGCCGGACATGGTGGAGGGGCACACACACCTTTAATCCCAGCACTCAGGAGGCTGAGGCAGGCAGATTTCTGTGAGTTCAAGGCTAGCCTGGTCTACAAAGTGAGTCCAGGACAGTCGGAGATACACAGGTAAACCCTATCTGGAAAAAAAAAAACAAAAACAAACAAACAAAAAAGGTCTCCTCAACTTTCCAATATTCTGCCTGTTGTCCTCATTGTTTCATAGAAACAAATATTTATTTTCCAGGTACAATTGTAGGGATGGAGTGAGAATGGCCCCTATAGATCCAGATGTTTGAATATACACTTTTTTCACTGTGTGTGTGTGTGTGTGTGTGTGTGTGTGTGTATGTATGTATATATATATATATATATATTTCTTCAAGTTACATCTCAATCGCAGTCCTCTCCCTACTCCTCTCTCTGGTCCCACCCTCTTCCCCTTAACCCTCCCATCCACTTTCTTTTTTTTTTTAAGTTTAAGCTCTTTTCCCCCAAGAGCTCCCCCTTTCAGTCCAACAAATGGCTCTTTCTCTTATAACAACAAATATAATATAAAACAACAGAAATAATTAGGCCACAATTATGAGAATTATAAAGCTTAGCATACATTCCCAATGTCCAGTCCATATGTATTTGGCACCTGACTTTAACATTCTACTATCCAACCATTTCCATGAGTTTAAAGTTCTATATCCAATTCAGCTTCTATCCAACTTGTATCACAATTTTAGAAACATCTTCTTAGATCCAGAACACCCTCTTAATTCCCAAACAACTCAAAATTTAACTATGAGACTCTAGCTATCTATTCTTCAACCACATCAGAGACCCGAGAGGGATAAATATATCTGATTATACAGGAAATGCAGGGCCAGCAGGTTCCAAAACTAAGAAATGACATACCAGTGGCTGCCTGGACAGTTCCCAATTTCTCTTCATACATTACAGTATCAATCTTCAGCTGTTTGGCCCCATTTCTCTGACAAACATTTATTGTAAAGCAGGAATTATGAAGGACTTGCTTTCCACGTCTTGGTAGAGCTAGGCTGTCGACTTACCTGCTTCCAAGTTTTTTCCTTTTTAGACAGCATTATGAACACAGTTGAAGGGATTTTTCTTGTCAAGTGACAGGCTTGCCACTAATTCAACCATCTCCAATTGGAGATTCTTCAATGCTCATCTTCTACTCGGAGTAGAATAGGGGGTGCTGTCAGGAGGTGACATATCTCAATATCAAAAAATTCTTAAGTTAAGAAAACATCATTGAATGCCATATTCTGCAGATCTCTTGAGGTTTTTGAAGACCACCTATCTATCTCCTTATATTTGGATAAGCAAATGTTGCTTGTCTCTTAGTAACTTGATTTCTGATTAACTTAGAAGATAACTGTGATAGACTGCCCTAGTTCCTAACAAAATGACATGCTTGAATGACTATTAGTTTACATTTCTTAATTATCCTAAACAGTTTATGACAGTTGCTAACAAAAGGCCAAAACTTCACATTTCATTTTTAAGTGTTACCTCGGTACAATACCTTAAAAAGAGTTAACCATAATTTGTATCAATATACAAAGATCAATACCAATGTGGCCAAATATAATCTTAATTTTGTATCAATATACAAAGGTATAAGAGCATATTCAATAATCTGTCCTTTTTTCTTTATCATTCCTATATTATGTCTATATCCAATTTTTCTCAAGTGTTTTCACCCCTACATAGGAGAGAAAGAGGGATACAGAAAAGAAAAAAGAGAGAAATCCCTGGGTCTATCCTCCAAAACCTATTTAACAAGACCATTTAACAGCTTGTAATCACACCCCCTAAATAACAAGAAGTATCTATAACCTATAAAATAACCAAAGATGGGAAAAATCACCCACCCCACCTTCTGGAGATGGGACATTACTCTCTTAAAATGACTTCTTGCTTATTAGGGATGAAGTAAACTCGTTTGGGGCCCAAATAAGAATGGAAAAATGGTTAAGCATGTTAATAGAATCATTTGATGTTCAATCCTTTTGTGCTCAGCTATTTAAATGTCCTAAAATGTTTGTAGACAGAAGCTGAACTTCAGGGCTTTACTGAAGTTCTGGCTGGAACAGTCTGTGGATTTTGAGTTGTGGTTGTAGACTTTTGAGGAAACAGCTATTGAAGAAGTATGCGAGGCTGGATTGTCTGGGCTACTTGTCTTCTTTGGTGTCTGATCTGTTTTCTTCTGAGGTTTCAGTTGTCCACTTGTCCATGGATTCCCTAGATGGATGCTTTAAATCTTCTGGAAAGATAAGAACAGAGCCCTGCCCTAATCGTAACTCTGGGACCCTACCTTTTTTGTGGAGTGGGGGGAGGGTGTCAGGTAATAATTTCCTGGAATAAATTTGTTTTTTTGACAATATAAAAAGTATTATCTTTCAATTGAGATTTAAAAAAGAAATTATTTTGATATTTTGGAACTAAACAAACCTTTAAGTGTATGTATTTTGAGATCTCAAAGGACAATTCGCTTTGAATTTCAGCATGCCTTTTGTGAGTGGCTTTTAAACTTAAATCCTTCAAAATCCTATGTGCATGTTTCTGCATTCTAAGTATGGGGATCAAAGGCATGTGATTCCCAAGTGGTGGGATTAAAGATGTGCACCACCACCCCTAGACTGAAGTTTTTCTCTATTTACAGCTTGCTTTGTGTCAGGCTGGCCTTGAACCCCGAGATCTGCAGGTTTCTGTCTCTAGTGTGTTGGGATTAAGGGTATATCCCTTTCAAATGATGGGATTAAGGGTATGCACCATCACCACCCTGTTCCTTGTAACTCTAGAATTTATAAGACAGCTAACTCTATAGTGATCCTCCTGTCTGTGCTGGAGTTAAAGGCATGGGCTAACACCATGCTTCTCATATATTTTATCTTAGCTCCAAATTTTTTCAGCTCTTGGAGATTTAGGAAACCAGGTTGAACTGTAAGATGCTTGAATACTTGATCCCCAGTTGGAGGTGATATTTGGGGAGGTTTAGGAAGAGTAGCCTTGCTAGAAGAAGTATGCCATTGAGGGCTGGCTTGAAGATTTCAAACTTATATTCTAGTCCCAGTTCACACTCTCTGATTTGTGGATTTTTGTCTAAGATATGATCTCTCAACTTGTTGTTCCAGCTCCCATGGCTGCCTCCCTGGTGTGATGGTGATGGACTCCTATCTGTCTGGAACTGTAACTCCTCCTCAAATAAGTTGCTTTGGCCATGGATTTTTATCCCAGCAATAGAAATTTAGCTAATACAACTAAAATACAGAACTCTAGCAACAGTTTCATAAGCAGCATCCAAACAGTTTTTCATTTGTCACATGTACTATTATCAATGTGATCCTCTTTCCCCCTCTCTTTGCACAAAAGCTTGAGTCATCTAACGAGAAAAAATTTTCTAATAATGAAAACATTGATCTCAAAAAGCAACAAGAAAAAGCTATGGTTGTTGTAAATAACATCTCCTAGATGCCCCATTCCCACTACAACTACAGAATGTAAATCGTCTTTCAGATTTGGCTATGGGCTATTATTTTAATGTAAAAACAGACCCAGAGAGTAAAGATGAAACTGAATCTCACTAATTGAAATGGATGGGCCCAGAGCAAGCATCCATAGTCACAAAACGTGGTCAATGTCTGTTCTCCCAAAGGCACCATTTGTTAATGTCCCACCGTAGCCGTGGTTACGCCCATGCAGCATGTGTGGAATGGCTTCCCATCCCTTACAAGTCAGAACAGAGATGTGCCTGTGGGAAGAACAACAATAGCCCTAGAAAGTGGCATTCCAGAGCTCTGGAGTGTATTTGAGATTTCAATTAGAAGTCCCTACCCACAGGTGGACTCCTTCCAAGTGCTGCCCTTTGGGTCCTTGCTCTTCCGTGAGCCAGAAAAACTACCAGCCATCTATGGGGCTTTATTTTCTGGGTATGCTGTGAGACAATAGAATAATGAACAGCAATGTTAGCTGGTGCCAGAGCTCTGTCACAGGCCCTGGCATCTGGGAATCCGCTTTATTTACTCAGAGCAGCTGGGGGAGTTTGCACTGACATTCCAGTTTTAAGATTCATTAACCCCTGCGAGGGGTCACATTTTAGCAAGACTTTTTTTTTTTTTTTTAAACAGGATAAATAAGTGTTGAATCTTACTTAGCCCCTGCCTGGACTGTAGTATAGATAAAGAGATAAAGTCACACTAAGTAATATTTAAACTCTCACACACTCACATGCTTACAAGTTTGTATTTTGAGGGGTATTGGCAGCTATGACAGTAATGTGATTGGAGTGGTTTTTAATGCTGTGCCTTGTCCTGTGGAATGCTTGAGGACACTTAAATCATGCCCTTAACTTAGGAGGTGTCCTATGCTGATACAAAGGAGCAGGCAATTTTGTGGTTACTGTGTTCTATAGTAGGAAGACTGTGTCTCTTTGACTGTTGTACAAAGACTTACTGAGCACATACTTTGCCAAACACATAATTAGCATGTCTGATGGGTAAGTGAGAGTCCCTGCTATCATAATGTGGCACGTGCACCTAGAATCTTATTTTTAATTATAAGCCATAGATAGGTGTGTGAAAAATAGGAACTGCAACTCTAAAAATATCACCTGAACTACTCAGACTTTTTAAATGCAATTTACTACTCCAGGTTTTTCTTCCAGTATCCCAGTCAAACCAGAGATTTCTTATAAGAAGTAAGTTTCTCTTCATCTCTGCCAAATGGTCTCATCTTTCCTCTTTACTCTTGGAATATCATTATCCCATCTTTAAAATTTCAGGATTTCATTATCTGTCAAACTCAAATTAAAAAACTCCTTACTCTTTGTGTGCCACCCCAGCCTCTGGGCAGAAACATATTTTTCTTTCTCTGAGAACTTACAGAAATTTGTTTAGCTATTTCATAGGTAAATTATCCTTATTTATATATGGGCTTTCACCTCTCCTTCCTTTCTCAAACATTTCTGAAATCTCACATGTCCTTGATCAACCTCTCTAAGGGTTGTTC
The DNA here is from genome assembly GCA_907164525.1 of Lophiomys imhausi. Lineage (NCBI taxonomy): Eukaryota > Metazoa > Chordata > Mammalia > Rodentia > Muridae > Lophiomys > Lophiomys imhausi. Next base: position 4,969,267 of record CAJQZJ010000315.1, on the reverse strand, counting down.
TAATTTTGTTGCCTAGAGTCTTTACATATCTATATCTTACACTAACTAGTCACATTATAATTAGCTTAAACATTTAGTGCCATGTTTGAGCAGGAATTGGGGTCACCCCTGATGTGTTCTTTATGGTTGTCAGTCAGGATGGATCAGAAAGGCAGACCCCATGTTAGACAATTTAACAGTAGGTGCTGAAAGAGTAGAATTTATACTGGAAATGGGAAAACTCTTAGAAAACAGTAGGAGTAAGAAAGCCAAGAGAAGAAACACAGTAAACAGGGACCAGGAACCAGTACATTTATGTCGGAACTACTACTGTAAAGAAGCAAGAACTACAGAGGAAACAGCACTCAACGGTGGCATATGCCTTTAATCCCAGTTCTCAGGAAGCAGAGGCAGGTGGATGTCTGTGAGTCTGAAGCAAGCTTGGTCTATGAAGTACCACCTTATCTCAAAAAAAATCAAAAATGAAGGAAAAAAAGCAAGCAAGAAAGATTAAGTTATTATTGAGGCTGGTACTTAAAATGGTACAGAAATGATGTGGGTTGTGGCATTATAAACCCAGTCCTGCTCTCAGGAAGGCTCTGTTGGGATGATCTGTGTATACAGTAAAGTTCTGCCTCAAGAAAGAAAAGAAAAAAGAAGAGAGGAGAGGTAGAGAGAGGAAGGGTGAGGAGAGGAAGGAAGGGAAGGAGGAAGGGGCAAGATGATGGGAAGAGAAGGGCATTGAGCTAGTCTGGCACCTACTGTGAATCCCAGGCAGCTGCTAACTCACAGTCAGGAGGACTGTGACTACTAGGTTACTAGGTATGTGTCACCATGGTCAGCTCAAAATTGTAGTCCTCCCCCCAAAAATTCAAACTTAATGGGGCTTTTTAATTGATTTTATTTCACATTTGAGAAAGTTGGTATCCAAATTCAATCAAGATGCTCAATTTTCCTCAGCTTATAAACAACTGATCTTGGATCCAGCCTATGTCTTCCAATCAGTCATTAGTATAGGTGATGGGGATTTATTTTTATTGGTATAGTCAGATGAAGACTTAGCATCAGGACATTGGGTTGATTCTCAACACAGAGCATGTGTCCCTGGATAGTCCACAATTGAAGGAAAAGGAATGAAAGAAAGTTGGTGACTACCCTGATTTCTTCATTTTGCCCCAGTCTAGCCTCCAACTAATACTTCTAATAAGTAGAAATCTGTAACCGAACTTTTAAATTATTATTTAACACTTATTTATTTATTACTAAATTCGTTTATAACAAACACCAACAATTTCTTAACTATTAATCTTATAAATTCCTACAACCCCTTTAACCTATCCACTAAACCTATTGATAATTATAACAACTACTTTCATAACCTTTTAGAATGATACAGTCTCTGGGGCAGGTCCTCAGTCGTCAGGAACACAGTCTTTGTTGTAGATTCTTTAACGCACTTAGCAGTCCTTTTTCTGGATCTCTCAGATGCAGGTTCATCAGGGTCAGTTGGTTATTGCAGTCTCATCTTAAATAAGGCTTCATGCTTTCTTCTCTGTGGGAGACCCCAGCCGTCTGCAGGCCAACTTACTTCTTTTGAATCAGGAACTCAGCTGCTCTGCCTCAGTCCTTAAAGCCAGGCACCGTTTCCTTTAGGCCATTGTTTGGACAGATCCAACCCCTCTAGGCAAAAGCTGAGCCACAGGGTCCAGTCCTTGGCCTTTTGGTGTCTTGCTCAGGCTTTCTTTGCTCACCGGCTTCTTTCTGCTTCAGGGAGAGAGCTGGCCATCAATGGCCAGCCCTTTTTTCAGCAGGACTCTTGGAGCTCTCTAGCATCAGGGGCCTCTTCTCTTCTGGGCTCCACGCACTGTCCTCAAATAGGAGGAACTCTGTTTTAGCTTAATTTGGGCTCTGCCCACTTAGCAGCTGAAAACAATGTCAGGCCAGATACTTTGTTTCTTCAATTCTATTGAGTCTTTCCTGTTTTCCTGACTTCAAACTTGTTTTTCAGTCTGTTGAGTCTTTCCTGTTTTTGCTGACTTCATACTTGTTTTTCAGTCTATTGAGTCTTTCCTGTTTTTGCTGACTTCATGTTGATAATGCTCTTTAGGCCCCGAATTAAGAGACAGTATCAGAAACTCCTATATATTTTCTAAATCTAATTTATCTAACCCCTACAGAAATCCAGGGAGCAGTAAGCCAGAGAGACTGAGAAATGAATTTGCCAAGGTTTTCTTACTTAAAATACAGGGAATGGAAGTGTAGGTACTGAACCCACACAGCCTCTTAACCAATAATTTATTCCACATACCACTCAACTTTGAGATAATTGTTTAGTTTACAAATATATCATCTTCAATGACATGCCCAATTAACTGCAACATCCTTTTGAGCTATCTGTGAGCTAGACTGTTCACCCTAAAATAATGTATATGGTAATATGCATTTCTATTTGTTGTACTTTGGTTTTCTATTGTTTTGTTTACCCCTTACTGTGGGTATCTTCTTATCCTGGGGTCACTCCACACTATTGCAGTATATCCAAGTCTGTCTTGTTTTAAGTAGATTTCATAGAACTTCCTTCTCATTTCCCTGTGAATACTTCTCAATAAGTTAATTTGTAGCAAAATGTAAGTAGTTAAGTGTGACAGCCAATCTTCTAGATGAGCTCCCATGATTCTCAGCTTTTGGAACTCACATGTGTACAGTGTTTTCTGTTTTGAATAAAGCTTCAAAATTAAAGTGATGACATTTCACCCACAAAGGTTAATTTGCAAATATCGGCACACTCTCATCATGGTCTCTTAGAGTGGTTGCTATGTAAAATGTCCCTATTCTCTGAGGACACTCAAGGATTTCCAGGGCCCACATTTGAGCTCTGACCCATTGCCAACAACCATTCTAACATTGAGAATAAACTTTACAAGAAGTGATCACTCCAAGTCAAGACTGAGGATCAATGTTGCTCAAGTTAAACTTGATAGCAATCAGGAGAAGTCACAATGCTGTCTGAGACTTGGCCTACAATAGCTAACTTCTGATTTGGCTGCTTTCTCATAACATTTTTCAAAAGGAATTTTGTGAGCTGATTCTTAGCAATGAGGAGACCTCCGTCTCATAGTATTCTGGTTGTTGTGCAATAATTTTCTCCGAAAACACCACATAGCGAGAGCTATGTATAGTTCTGATCTTGCAATGTAGCACAGGCTGATGAGGTATTAACATTGAATCCCAGGTTGACCTCCAACTTAGAAACCTCCTGTCTCAGTTTCACAAACACTTGCATCACAGGCGTGTGACTTTACAGCCAGTTCAGAATGATAGTCCTTCTTCCAGTAAAATTGAGAAGTGACATTCTTTCACATTTGAGGACATTGATATTGAGCCAAGTTTAGCCAAGTTGCCCATGTTTCCTCAGCTGGTAAGCAGATTCTGGATCCAAACCCAGGTTTTCAGTACAATCCCTCCTATTGTAATTGCTGAGGATGTTGCTATCAATATAGAAGTCAAGGCTAGAGACATGGGACCAGGTCTTCCCTTTGCTCCTCAGCACTGAGCATGTATGTGCCTCGATGATCCACACTGACAAGTTAAAGATCAAAGGGGACAATGCAACACACAGCTGTGGAGTGGAACTACCATGTCTATCTACAAGGAGTGAGCCATGCCTATTACAAGCAGAATACTGCACACAACTGCTCTTGTTCATCCCCCTGCCTGCTAATACTTTCCAGATCTCTAATCTAAGCATCTTGAAAATCTAGCTGTATTTTTTTTTTTTTTTTTTTACTTTCCGAGGATTTGCTCAAGATCATAGACACATGTGCTGGGAACGTCCTGATTCTCTGTTATAATGTGTTTCTCATTTGTGATTTCACTGAAAACTTCTATTATCTAGAACAATCCTACAGACTCCAAGACACTAAATAGTAAGTCATGTTTGATATATATACATTCCTTTTCTCTGACAGATGAAGATAAATGGGTACATCAAAGATTTTTGCTGATTATCTTTTTTAAAAAATGACAATTTTCAGTCATTGCACTCTATGTATTTTTATGTCTTCTATTATTTCCTACCATTATATGGATAATGTGCTGATTCTTTTTCCAAGCTGAGCAGAGGGTCAGAATTAGTTCTCCCACTGGGTTATAAAGTCCAGTATTGAGGGTATCTGTCCACACGTCCCACTTCCTTTTCACCCAGTATCCTGGACTGTTTACGTACTAGGAAATCTGAGTCAGTTAAACATAAGGTAGCACTGGAGAGAGGGAAGTTATGAAATGATCATGCCAAAGGGCTATTTTCAAGCAGTCCTTTGCCTAGGAAAATCTCCTTTCTTTGCCTCAAACAATGTTTAACCATATTGCCTGCACACACTAGACTCAGACTCAGAAACTTTCAACCTTCAACCAATGCCCAAAGCCTTATTTCAGAGCAAAGACACTAATTCTGAATTTAGAAGACAGGCTTCTGCCTTCAATATTTTCAGCTCCATTGCCAGATCATCCTAAGGCAATGAATGTGCCATAGGGATCCCTCATTTATGTTTCTTTTCTGTTGCTGTGTTAAAGCAGTCTGACCAAAAGCCCCTTAGAGCAAAGGTTCATTTTAGTTTACAGCTCTGTGTTCTAGTCTATTACTGAGTGAAGTCGAGTCACTGATTCAAAGGCAGATCTGTTTGCTATTTCACCAAGTATTACCTCCAACCAAAGAACTCACCTCACAGCTGAAGAAGTATAGTCAAAAACCATGGACGAGATTGCTGGCTAGCTCACAGTCAGCCTAATGCTCAGCTGGCTTTTAATATCATTGAAGACCTCCCACCTGCCTAAGGAATGATGTCTCCCTCATGGGGCTTGGCTGTTCTACATCAGTTAACAATCAAGAAATTACCCCACAGACATGTTCATGGGCCAACTTGATCTATGCAGTGTCACAATTGAGACTGTCCTATCAGGTGACTCTAGGCCATGTCAAACTGACAGGAAAAAACTAACCACGACAGCTCTTGTTTAGGGTGTGCTTTACCACTTGCTTGAAGATGACACAACCTTTTCCTTTTCTCCTACCAGCTTGCATTTTAGTCATGATGTGCCTCTGGTACAAAAACAAGCGATGTGTTGTGGTAGGGCAAAGTGTTCAGCAAGAAACTAAGGGTTTATGCTTTCCACCTTGCTTCGAGGAGGCTTTATCTTAAATATCAGAACATTCCAGATTTACAGACTATTTGCCTTCATCCTCCTCAGGTCTTGAGGGGACAATTACCCAGAGGCCACAGTATATCCTATTTAACAGGCTTAAGGCAATGATAACAGGCCTAGACTGTGTTACTTGTAGCCACGTTTTAGAATAATTGTGTATAATGCTGGCCCATGTTTTAATAATAGGATATCATTATAATCGAAGTTCATTGTTGCTCTTAAGTGGTTCCCATGTGTATGCTCTTGCCCTGTCCTACTTACTTAATTCTGCCAGATACTTATATGCCCATATAGATCACTTTCTCAAGAAACTCCATGTTTTCAAAAAGTTTGTTCCCCTGTGAGAAAAGCTTTAGGGCCTTTTTCCTAAGCATCACATATGTCATCAAAGGGTTTGCAGATATGTCATCATCCCATTTGAATTTAAGCTCTGAAAATAGTGATCTGTTTTTCATAACTCTGTGTTCAAGTGACTATTACAATAATCTCCCCATAATGGAAGTTTTACAGGTACATAAAATAAATGCATGCAAATGCTCTCAGCTTAATGTCCTGCTATATAGAAGGGTAGGTTTTTTGTTGTTGTTGTTTTTGTTTTTTTCTACACTGGAAAAAATAAAGTCTAGTTATGGAATGTCAAGACTATGCAACAGATTCCTTCCTGCACTGTATTGTTTCCAGAATTTAGAAATAACAAATAGCATAAATCCTTTCACATTAAAATTACATAAGCTTCAGTTTCTAAATAAGCCCCAAACATTAGAATGACAGAACCTGAAATATGGCTGCTTGGGGAGCACTCTGTTTAAAAGGTGGCAAGAGTTAGTTAACCTCAGTTTGAACACCAGATTCCTTGAGCTAATTTAGTATCTTTCATTGCTGATTCTCAATTCGCTTTCCAACTCAGAAACACTCTAGACATAGTAAAATTAGAAATTCAAATTTCAAAGATTTTTTTAAGGATGCATGTTTTCTCTTTTTAAATAACTTTTAATTTTTTTTCACATTCTTATTCACCTGCAAGGTTTGAAATGTTTAGGATAAGTAGAAATACAGACAAGATCAGTTGTGATTTATCATCTTATTTGTAGTTTCTGCTTAATATGTTATTTGAACACCTCAGTAAATAATACTAATTGCTTTATTTATCATCCCCATGGAAATCTAAGGGTAACTATTTAACAAACATAATAGAAAATTGATTTTTCTCTTTTTGTGAGAAATAAGATCCATAAAAATTAAATACAAGCTAAGTAGTTTGAATAATAGGATGTGACTCAGAACCAACACTGAAAAAAAGAGAAGTATTGTATATAGAGTACTATAACCCTAACACAGCATCACCCAATTCAGTTGTGTCTTGGCATTAATTACACCATTTTCTGCTTACAGTCCTAACTATAGGAAAACAACACAAGAAAAAAATATACATTTTTATAGCTAATGAGTATTTTTCTGCCTGTTTATAGAAATTTTTCTCTTGACCATTTCTTGATCCATTAAAAATTTTTTTTTACAGAAAAACACACATATTCCAAATGTGTACATAGACTTTTTTGTTTTTCAAAAACTGATAGAAAGAGGCCTATGACCTTAAACTTCTTATGATTTTATACAAAACAACAGAGGAAGGAGAGATGACTCAGCCATAGGAGTGTATACTGTTCCTGCAGTGGACCACACCACAGTTCAGCTCCCAGTACCTATGCCAAGCAGATCACAATTTTATCTAATTCCAGATCTGGGGGATCTGATGCCCAACTATGGAGGTATCATATGTACACATATCCAAACACACACACACACACACTCATACATAATTAAAAATGTAATAAAAATATAAAAATGTATAATGTAACCAATAGCTTTTCTTTTACCTGGGTTATAAAACCATAGCTTAATTTTTGTTGTAAAAAGATGTCTCCTAATTTTTGATTTTGTTTAATTATCCATAGAAATTTCTAGAGCCCTTACTGATTCAGGAATTAAAAAACAACCTAAATAAATAAGGTCCTCATTCTCATGAAGTGTGTTCTATCTAAAGAAAACAAAAGATGGTTGGTCAATTTAATTAACTGAGAGAATTTCCTACAGTGGTAGGAGTTAAAAGCAAAGTAAAAACATAGCACAGCAGGCAAGAGATTGCTGTTTTAGATGTACTGGGAAGTGCAACACGGGCCTGAACTAGCATATTGGCAGTGAGCTGGCCATGTAAAACCTGAAGCAAAACAAAGTTGCTGTAAGCAGAGGGACAGCTTACATTGAGTTCCAACAGGGAGCTGGCTGGTTCATAGTACCGACCATTGTTTATGATGTCTCTCTAATTCCACTTTGAATTAAAGGGAAAATTGCTGCTGTAAGCATCAAAGCATAGCTTATGGATTGAGTCAGTCAGTACCTTACCTGGTGACTGTGACAATTTGCATTTATCTGGCCACTTTAATTTTCATTATTTTAATTCTGCAGACAATTTGCAATTTTGTGTCCAGAAAAAAAAAAATGTCCCTATTAAAGGCAATGTGGAGCTAAGGGGCACTTCTGGTTTATCATTCATATCACTCTGGACCCAAATCACTGTACTTTATTTTTTATTTATTTGTTTTCCAATAAAATAATATCACCAATTCACCACACTGGTTGAGGGCTTTTCAGGACTCAGTCCATCTTACAATTGCACATTTCAACAAGATTTGGCTGCCCACCATCTGCAGTACTAATTTTGTCATGAAAACAATGCCAATTCCACAACATCAAACAACACAACCGTGACAGTCATGGAAGGGAGACCAGGCCCAGCGGTCAGTAACAGACCCTCTGAGCTTCTATTAGAATTTTTCCTAAGAAGATCATTTCCTAACATTAGAGCGAGAGACCATGATTCATTAACAAGAATAAAAATCTCTCATTTGGTTTTGGTTAAAAATGAGATGAGAGTGTGTTTTTGAAGAGATGAAAGTCTAAATTAGAAAGAGGAAAATAAACATAGCAGCTGAAACCTGCCTTCAGGAATGTCACACAGGCTGTCTCTGCAGGGAAACAGAAAAAGAACACACACACAAAAAAATAAGAATCATAAGTTTGAACATAGCTTATACTGTTAATTTTCTATCATTTGGACTTCTTTTTTGATAGTATTAATACTGCTTTATACTAAGTGATGGCTAAAAACTAGACTATATATAGGTCAGAGTCCTAAAACTAAAAATATGGTTGTGGCCAGTATGTGTTTTGGGATTTTAAAATTAAGATTATTTGTTTACTATTTATTTACTTACTTATTTATGTATGTGTATGTGAGAGAGAGGTAAAGAGGGAAGGAGAGAAAGGGACAGGATGACAGAGAGAGCTAGCGAGCCTGCATTTGTGGAGGTGTGTGCCCTTGTACACGTATGAAGAGCAGAGCACCTCAGGGCCATTGGAATGCTGCTGATTCCCTACATCATAGCAATGTTGTGAGACATAAATAATGTGTGGTGAGATGGGTCTGAGACCCTTTCCAAGGCAGGAAAGCATACTTATTTTCACCTCAACAATACGGAAAAGTGGTCCCATTAATAGAAAATAATTAAAGGCTTTCTAATGTATTTTCTCACTTAATGTAAATGAATAGCAAAGTTCTAAGCAGAGGTCATGGGACAGTTTATAATTTAGAGATGTTTGTAATGAAGCTATTTCTTTTATTTAAAGTGTGGTAGAATATAAACATTTAATCTTTTTTTTTTTTTTTGAGACAAGGTTTCTCTGTGTAACATGTGTAACAGAGCCCTGGCTATCCTAGACTCACTTTGTAGACTAGGCTGGCCCTGAACTCTCAGAGATCCGCCTGTCTCTGCCTCCCAAGTGCTGGGATTAAAGAGGTGCACCACCATGCCTGGCAATTACAGACAGCTGTTAACTGCCATGTGAGTGCTGGGATTTGAACCCTGGTCCTTTGGAAGAACAGTCAGTGCTCTTAACCTCTGAGCCATCTCTCCAGCCCCCAACATTTAATCTTCTTATAAGCATTTGGTATGTCACAGATCATCTGTGAACAAATTGGACTTTGCATTTGGGGACATTTACCATAGTGTTTACTCATTCTATGAGAGTGTTAAATACCAGTATGGAGAGAAGCCAAATTTTCAGAACTAAAATTAGGACAAATGCAAGAGTCACAGATTTTAGAGTTTTGAGGAGGAGTTTAAACGTAACTATTAAGGAGAATAGTCACGATTTTTAACCAAGATTGTCAAGTTCCAGGACATGGGCTGGAGAGATGGGTCAGTGGTTAAGGACTATTGCTGTGCAATTTACAGGACTAGAGCTTGGGTCCCAGAACTCACATAACAAGCCGATCATCCTACACACACTTGAACTCCAGTTCCAATGGCTGTTTTGTCCTGTGGCCTCCATGCATGCAGAAGCAAATTCTGTTTCTCTCTCTCTCTCTCTCTCTCTCTCTCTCTCTCTCTCTCTCTCTCT
>CAJQZJ010000315.1:4944103-4959615 GCA_907164525.1 Lophiomys imhausi | reverse complement strand
TCTCTCTCTCTCTCTCTCTCTCTCTCTCTCTCTCTCTCTCTCTCTCTTCTCTCTCTCTCTCTCTCTCTCACACACACACACACACACACACACACACACACAAAATAAATACATCTTTTTTAAAAAGTCCATAGATACATAATGGCCACAATCATATATTTAGTTTTAGGGCTTTGGCCTGTGTGTCAAGCTTTTAGCCATGTCAGCATGCCCTTTCCTAAGCACATCTCTCTTATATACCCTTGATTCCTCTTACAAATAGCTTGCTTTCCCTTCTACCTTCAGCTGGAGAGCTTTGTTTTTTCACCTCTCTTCAGTTGTGTGTTTGTGTGTATGCCTACATGTGTCTGTGATAGCCTGTTCATGCAAGTAAACATGTATATATAGGTTTGTGTGCATATATGTGAATGTGGAGGCCAGAAGGTAACGTCAGGTGTGATTCCTCGGGTGTGGTCTACCTCTTGTTTTGAGACAAGGTCTCTCACTGGCCTGCAACCTAGCCAGATAGTCTAGGCCGTCTGGGTGAGAAGCCTTCTCAGCCTTCCTGGTGCTGGGATTATAAACACTCCACATCTGGCCTAACATGTTTTTGTTTTTGTTTTTGTTTTTTGTTGTTGTTTTGCTTTGTTTTTAACATAAGTTCTGGGAATAGAACTCAGATCCTTTTGCTTGAAATGCAAGTATTTTACTACCTGAGCTATCTCCCTAGCATCCATTAAGTCCCAATTTAACTCATCATGATTTCTGTATGTGAAAACAATATCCTGTTTATCAGATTGTTACTAGGTGGAGGATATTGAGCTAAGCATTTTCCAAAGGTCTCTTACTTACTGTTTACAGTAATCTTGGATGTTTTCTAGATAAAGAAATTCAATAAAGAAGTTAATGGGCTGGGCAGTGATGACACACGTCTTTAATCCCAGCACTTGGAAGACAGAGGTAGGTGGATCCCTGTGAGTTCAAGGCCAGCCTGATCTACATAGTGAGTTTCCAGGGCTGTTACACAGAGATACTTTGTCTTGAAAAATTAAAAAGTAAAAATAAAGTTAATGCATATGTTCTCCAACTGTGATAAAAGACCAGTTTGTTTCTAGTTCATTATTTAGCAAAAACTTCCTAAATTTTTAAAAAGTCAAAAACACAAAATGGAAAAAAAACCCTATAAAAATGCAACCTTCAATTCATTTACTATTAGATATAAAATTATCAATTGGCTCTAGAAGTTACACTTCTGTGCTTCCCATTGCTGACTCAGCATATGTTCGTTGGGCCAGCTCTAATCAGTGGACTATATTTTGAGATCACTGTTCCCCAACTCCTTACTAAGCAGCCCATCAAAAGTCTTTCAATTGCAACGTTTTATTCTGAACTCCTCAATAGAAAGCTTTTCAGGCTCCAGGAAGCTAGCCCAAATTGCCCAAAGGCCCCAAAGAGAAATATTTTTCTCTATCACCACTTCACTTGAAAGCTTACCTCATTTCCTGTCCCCCAGTCTAACCTTTCTTGGGATGATTGACCGTGGAAACATTAGTTCAGAAGTTATTAACAAAACTCTTCCCAGTAGACATGGTCCAGTGACTCAGCAGAACAAACTGGTCCAAGATGCTTGAAGTCAAGTTATCCCATCTTAGATCATGGGGCAAATGATTCTTTCATCTTTCAGAGGGATCCCACCAGAATGAGGTTTCTGCCCAGCAGGGTTCCCAACAATTCCCACCTTACATGTAGAACTTCCTGTAGGCAGATGCCTACAGCACTGGGCCGTTTTTTGGTTCTGGGTTTTTTGTTTGTTTGTTTGTTTGTTTATTTGTTTTGTTTTAATTAGCATTTCTCTCTGAGATGCACAATTCCACAGAGGCTAAGTTTTGCTGATATATGTTTCCAAGCAGGTCATAGACCTGAAATATCTTCAGATAAGTATTTCTCTACCTTTTTTCAGGATACTGTGGGGGATCTATCTTCATAATTCCATCCCCAGAAGACTAATTGTGGTAGTAGAGAAAGTCCAAGAAAATAAAAGTGTGGCTTGTCTGTTTTAGAGTAAGTAAAAATCTCATAAATTTGGAGGACCAAAAATGACACTAGTTATTATTTTTTTTCTAATCGAGAGTTGGTAAGAGTTTTGTGTATCTTATGTAATTACTCAGTCATAATTCAGAATTTAATAGTGGGCTTATTTCATAATTTAATAACTTTCTATAAATAAGAATTACTCCTTTCCATTAAAACAATCAAACCTAAAACAAACACTAGAATGTATTTTTGATGCATTTCACAGCCTGGTGCGAATGTTATATACTGAATACTAACTACCAAAACAGAAAAGGTGACTGGGTGCCTGTAACTTGCTACAAGTCTGATGTTCTTTTGAGTCCTGAACACAAATACTCACTCACCTGCACCATTGTCCCTATGAGCATGCCGGTCTACATTTACACCTAAAATCAACAGGGGGGGTGCAATCTCCCAGCTCAGAGCATTGGTGCTGCAAGGAAAAGCTGAAGGTAACTACAGAAACTACAAACAGTCTCATGTCGGCCACAGATCATGATGTTGGTGGTCTCTACGAGTAATATGTTTAATGTGGCAACATTTTTACTTTGGCCACCAACGAGACAAGTTTAGATGTTGTAGAATAATCTTCATTGTTGTTAATTTAATTATATATTCCTCTGCCTAATGATACCCAAATCTTAGCAAAAACTTCTACTTTTCTTTCTTTTTCTCTAGACTGCTGCCTTGGAAAACTTGAATAATCGACTCCATTCATAAGGGGTCATCTAGGATCAGTTTCCAGTATGGAAATTATCTATTCTTTTTATTTTTCTAGTTTCCTGTGTGTCATTGGGCATTTTAGTAATGTTTTCAGAAACCTAGTGAGAACTGGAGGGATGGGGGCAGGATCTGAAATCTATTCTTCCATATATTAAAAACTCTTATAAAATGACAGGTAAACCAACAGCTAGAGTAAGATTTTTCTTTGCCATGGTTTCCATATTATTAACCTGGAGAATCAAGAGTTATCTCAAAACTAACAAGCAATCAGCAAATTATGATTGTCCTGAGGCAATTTCTTTTTTTTTAATAATTTATTTTTTATTTCTTCAAGTTACACTTCAATCACAATCCCCTCCCTACTCCCCCCTCCAGTCCCACCCTTCCACTCTCCTCCCCCTCAACCCCCCATCCTCTTCCCTTCTTTTCTTTCTTTTTTTTTTTTTTTTTTAGTTTAAGGTATTTCTTTTTCCCCCCAACAGCTCTCCCTTTCAGTCCAACAAATGGTTCTTTCTCTTATAACTATAAATACAATACAAAACAACAGAAATAAATAGGCCACAATTATAAGAGTTATATGGCTTATCATACATTCCCAATGTCCAGTCCATATGTATTTGGCACCTGACTTTAACATTCTACTATCTAACCATCTCCATGAGTTTAAAGTTCTATGTCTAACTCAGCTTTCATACTAACTTGCCTCACAATTTTAAAAATATCTTCTTAGATGCAGAACACCCTCTTGATTCCTAAACAACTCAAAATTTAACTATGAGACTCTAGCTATCTATTCTTCAACCACCTCAGAGACCTGAGAGGGATAAATATACCTGATTATATAGGAAGTACAGGGCCTGCAGCTTGCAAAACTAAGAAATGACATACCAGTGGCTGACTGGACAGTTCCCATTTTCTCTCCGTACATTACAGCATCAATCTTCAGCCATTTGGCCCCGTTTCTCTGACAGACATTGATTGTAGAGCAGGAATTATGAAGGACTTACCTAACCTCTCTTGGCAGAGCTAGGCTGTTGACTTACCTGCTTCCAAGTTTTGTCCGTTTTTGGACACAGTCTGTCTACAGTTGAAGCAAGGGGTTTTTCTTGCCAAGAGAAAGACTTACCACCAATTCAATCATCTCCCACTGGAGATTTTTCAATGCTCATCTTCTACTTGGAGTAGAATAGGGGGTGCTGTCAGGAGCTGACATGTCTTGATATCAAAAAATCTTAAGTTAAGAAAACATCTTTGAATGCCATATTCTGCAGATCTCTTGAGGTTTTTGAAGATGCCCTATCTATCTCTTATATTTAGATAAGCAAATATTGCTTGTCTCTTAGCAACTTGATTTCTGAGTAGCTTAGAAAATAACTGTGATAGACTGTCATAGTAACTAACAAAATGACACGTTTGCATGACTATTAGTTTCTATTTCTTAATTATCCTAAACAGTTTATAACGGTTGGTAGCAAGAGGCCAAAACTTGACATTTCATTTTTAAGCATTACTAGGAACAAAACCTTTAAGAAGCGTTACCCTTAATTTTGTATCAATATACAAAGATCAATACCAATGTGGCCAAATATAATCTTAATTTTGCATCAATATACAAAGATCAATACTGATGTAGCCCAATACAATCTTAATTTTACATCAATATACAAGGGTCAATACCATTGTGGCCAAATACAATCTTAATTTTGTATCAATATACAAAGATCAATACCGATGTAGCCCTATACACTCTTAATTTTGCATTGATATACAATGATCAATACCAATTTAGTCAAATATAATATTAATTTTGTATCAGTATACAAAGGTATAAGGCCATATTCAATAATCTATCCCTTTTTCTTGATCTTTCCTATACTATGTCTACGTCCCATTTTTCTCAAGTCTGTTCACTCCTACATAGGAGAGAAAGAAGGATACAGAAAAGAAAAAGAGAGAAGTCCCTGGGTCTAACCTCCAAAACCCATTTAACAAGACCATTTAACAGCTTGTAGTCTCTTCCCCTAAATAACAAAATTTTCTATTAGCCATCAAATAACCAAAGGGGGGGAACACCCTCCCCACCTTCTGGGGATGGGACGTTGTTTTCTTAAAATGACTTCCTGCTGATTTGGGACATAGTAAACCTGTTTGGGGCCCAAATAAGAATGGAAAAATGGTAAAAAATGTTAATAGAATCATTTGATGTTCAGTCCTTTTGTGCTCAGCTATTTAGATGTCCTAAGAAGTTCATAGACAGAAGCTGATCTTCAGAACTTTACTGAAGATCTGGCTGGAGCAGTCTGTGGAGCTGAACAATCTTAGCAGTTTTGAGTTGTTGTGGTTGTAGACTTTGAGGAAACTGCTATTGAGGAAGTCTGCAAGGCTGGATCATCTGGGCCATTCGTCTTCCTTGGTGTCTGATCTGTTTTCTGCTGTGGTTTCCGTTGTCCAGTTGTCCCTGGATTCCTTGAATGGATGCTTTAAATCTCCTGGAAAGATAAGAACAGAGCCCTGCCCTAATCCTAACTCTGGGACAATTACCTCTTTTTTTTGGGGGGGGGGGGGTCAGGTAATATTTTTCCTGGAGCAAATTTGGTTTTTTGACAATATATAAAGTATTACCTTTCAATCCGAGTTAAAGAAGAAATTATTTTGATATTTTGGAGCTAAACAAACCTTTAGTGTATATATTTTGAGATCTCAAAGGACAATTTGTTTGAATTGCAGCCTGCCTTTTGTAAGTAGCTTTTAAACTTAAATCCTTCCAAATCCTATGTGCCTGTCTCTGCATTCTAAGTTTTGGGATCAAAGACATGTGGTTCCAAATTGATGGGATTAAAGATGTGCTCCTCCACCCCTGTATCAAGGTAGGTTTGTGTATTTATTTCTGGTTCTTCAATTCGATTCCATTGGTCAACTGGTCTTTTTCTATACCAGTACCATGCTGTTTTTATTACTATTGCCCTGTAGTACAGCTTGATCTCCGGGATGGTGATACCTCCAGATGTTCTGTTATTGTACATGATTGATTTAGCTATTCTGGGTCTTTTGTTATTCCATATGAAGTTGAGAATTGTTTTTTCCAGATCTGTAAAAAATTGAGTTGGTATTTGGATAGGAATCGCATTGAATCTGTATATTGCTTTTGGTAAGATTGCCATTTTTATTATGTTGATCCTACCTATCCATAAACAAGGAAGATCTTTCCATCTCCTGATATCTTCTTCAATTCTTTCTTCAGGGACTTGAAGTTCTTATCATACAGGTCTTTCACTTGCTGGGTTAGAGTTACCCCCAGGTATTTTATTTTATTTTTGTTGTTGTTGTTGTTGTTTTTTGTTTTTTTTTAAATACTTTATTTTTTTTTCTTCAAGTTACATCTCAGTAACAAACCCCTCCCTATTCCCCCTTCTTATCCCGCCCTTCCACCCTCTTCCCCTCAGAAGTTTCCCCTTTCAGTCCAACAGATGGTTCCTTCTCTTATAACAGTAAGTATTATACAAAACAACAGATATAAATATGCTACATTTATGAGAGTTAAATGGCCCAGTATACCTTCCCAATGTCCAGTTTATACATATTTGGCCCCTGACTTTAACATTCTACTATCTAACCATCTCCATGAGTTTAAAGGTCTATATCTGACTCAACATTCATACTAACTTGCAACACACTTTTAAGAGTATCTTCTTAGATCTATAACACCCTCTTGATTCCTAAACAACTCAAAATTTAACAATGAGACTCTAGCTGTCTATTCTTCAACCACCTCAGAGCCCTGAGAGGGATAAATATATCCGCTTATATAGGAAGTGCAGGGCCTGCAGCTTCCAAAACTAAGAAAGGACATACCAATGACTGCCTGGACAGTTCCCATTTTCTCTCTATACATTTCTGCATCAGTCTTCAGCCTTCGGGTCCTGTTTCTCTGACAGACATTTGTTGTAGAGCAGGGATTATGAAGGACTTACCTACCCTGTCTTGGCAGAGTTAGGCTGTCGACTTCCCTGCTACCAAGTTTTGTCCTTTTTGGACAGCAGTGTGTCTGAAGTTGGTGCAAGGGGGTTTTTCATGCCAAGAGATAGGCTTGCCACTAATTCAACCATCTTACAGTGGAGGTTCTTCGATGCTTATCTTCTACTTGGAGTAGAATAGGGGGTGCTGTCAGGCGCTGATATGTCTCGATATCAAAAAAAAAGAAAATCTTGATTTAAGATAACATCTTTGAATGCCATATTCTGCAGATCTCTTGGGGTTTTTGAAGATGCCCTATCCATCTCTTGTATTTAGATAAGCAAATGTTGCTTGTCTCTTAGCAACTTGATTACTGGGTAGTTTAGAGAATATCTGTGATAGACTGTCATAGTAGCTAACAAAGTGACATGTTTGCATGACTAGGAGTTTGTTTTACTTAACTATCCTAGACCGTTTTAGACGGTTGGTATCAAGAGGTCAGAGCTTCACATTTTATTTTTAAGTATCTCTAGGTATGATACCATTAGGAAGCGTTACCTTTAAATTTGTATCAATATACAAAGATCTATTAAATTGTGGTTAAATATACTCTTAATTATGTATCAATATACAAAGATCAATGCCTACGTAGCCCAATACAATCTTAATATTACGTCCATATGCAAGGGTCAATACCATTGTGGCCAACTATAATCTTAATTTTGTATCAATATACAAAGATCAATACCGATGTAATCCAATACAATCTTATTTTTGCACAATAAACAATGGTCAATACCACTTTAGCCAAATAAACTACTAATTTTGTATCAATATACAAAGGTATAAGGGCATATTCAATAATCTGCCCCTTCTTCTTGGACCTTCCTGTGCTATGTCTATATCTCATTTTTCTCAAGCCCATGCACTCCTACATAGGAGAGGAAGAAGGATACAGAAAAGGAAAAGTAGGAATTCCCTGGGGCTAACCTCCAAAACCCATTAAGACAGAACCATTTATCAGCTTGTAGTCTCTTCCCCTAAATATCAGAGTTTTCAGTTATCCTTCAAATAACCAAAAAGAAGGGCGGAGAAACACCTTCCCCACCCTCTGGGCATGGGACGTCGCTCTCTTAAAGTGACTTCCTGCTGATTTGGGTCGTGGTAGACCTGTTTGGGGCCCGAACCCAAATGGAAAAAATGGTTAAAAATGTTAGTACACTCCTTTAATGTTCAGTCCTTCTGTTCTCAGCTGTTTAGATGACCTAAGGGGTTTGTAGGCAGAAGCTGATCTTGCAGGCTTCAATGAGGTTCCTGCTGGGGCATTGTGTAGAGCTGAACGGTCCCAGTGACATTGGATTGCTGTGGTGGTTGCAGGCCCCCGATGGAGACAGCTATTGAGGAAGTCTGCCAGGCAGAATCAACTGGGTCACTCGTCCTCCTTGGTGCCTGATTCAGCTCTCTGCTGAGGTTTCCGCTGTCCAGCCGTCCCCGCGCTCACCTAATGGACGCTTCGATTCTCCTGGAATGATAAGAACAGAGCCCTGCCCCAATCCCAACCCTAGGACAATTGCCCTCTTTTTTTTTGGGGGGGATGGGGGGGCTAGGTAGTACTTCTCCTGAAGCAGATTTGGCCTTCTGACAACATACAAAGCGTTGTCTTTCAATCGGGTTAAAGAAGAAATCATTTTGTCACCTTGGAGCTCTAGTGTATATATTTTGAGATCCCAAAGGACAATCTGCCTGCATTGAAAAGGCCTTTTGTAAGTAGCCTCCAAACCTAGGTCCCTCCAAATCCCATTTGTGTCTCTCTGAACTCTAATTATTGGGATCAGGGTCCTGTGTTTCCCATCTGAAGGGATCAAAGATGTGTTCCACCACTCCTGGATCGAAGTCTTTATTTAGAGTTTGCCCTGCATCAGGCTGACCCTGAGCTCTGGGATCTGCCTGTTTCTGTCTCCAGTGTGCTGGGAGCTGGGACCAAGGGTGTACTCTTCTTGAATGGTGGGACCAAGAGTATGCACCCTCACCACCCCGCTCCGTATGACTCCAGAATACATAAGACCACCAACTCTACGGTGCTCCACCCCCCCACCCCGTCTCCGCTGAAGTCAAAGGCATGGGTCAATACCACAATTCTCTTGTATTTTACCTTAGCTCCACATCTTCTCTACACCTGGAGGTCTGCAAAACCAGGCCGAATGGCTGTATCCTCTATTCCATTCACAGTGTTTCAGCCCTGCCCCCTGCCTTTTTTTTTTTTTGTAGTTAATAAATTTATTTGTTTGTTGCTTCAGGTTACATTCTTATCATATTGTCCTCTTTTCCCGCTTCCCAGCCCCACCCTCCCATGCTCTACCCCCTGACCCTTCCGTCTTGTTCCTCTGGGGTGGCGTGTCCCTGCCTAACAGTCTCTCACCACAGATCAGGAGTCATATGAGGGCCAAGAGCCTCTTCATTCACCGGGGGCCTACGAGGCAGTACTGCCAGTGAAAGGTGTCTCCTTGCTACTGGGGGAATACTAAAAAAAAGACCAACAAACACACAAACCCACAAAAACAAAGAATATCAACAAAAAAAAAGAGAGGAAAAAGAGAAGGGAAAAGGAAAAAGAAAAAAGAAAAAAAAGAAGGAAAAAGAAAAAGATAAAAAAAAAATATGTCCATGTTCCTTTTGGTGTGTTGGTTGTAGTACAGATATCCTGTATGATATAGTTAAAATCCTACTATAAGTGAATAGATGCCATGTGCATCCTTCTGAGACTGGGTTAGCTCACTCAGGATGAGCTCCTCTAGATCCATCCATTTGGTTGCAAATTGCATGATTTCATTGTTTCTTATAGCTGAGTAATATTCCATTGTATAGATGTACCACAATTTTTTAATCCATTCTTCAGTTGAGGGACATCTGGATTGTTTCCAATTTCTAGCTATTACAAATAAGGCTGCTATGAACATAGATGAGGAGACTTCCCTATGTCTCCGTGAGAGGTCCTTTGGGTGTATACCCAGAAGTGGTATGGATGGGTCCTGAGGCATGGTTATTCCTAGATTTGTAAGATATCACCAGACAGACCTCCATAGTGGTTGCACAAGCCTGCACTCCCACCAGCAATGGAGTAGGGTTCCCCTTTCTCCACACCCTCGCCAGCATGCGCTATCATTTGAGCTCTTTATCTTAGCCATTCTAACAGGTGTTAGGTGGAATCTCAGGGTTGTCTTGAGTTGCATTTCTCTGATGATTAAGGATGTTGAACATTTCTTCAGGTGTCTCTCAGCCCTTAGGGATTCCTCCTTTGTGAATTCTCTATTTAGCTCCATCTCCCATTTTTTTATTTGATTATTTGGTTTCTTGGCACTTGAGTTCTTTGTAGATTTTAGATAATAGCCCTCTATAAGATGTGGGGTTGGTGAAGATTTTCTCCCAGTCTGTTGTTTGCCGTTTTGTTCGAATGATACTCTCCTTTGCCTTACAGAAGCTTTTCTGGTTCATGAGGTCCCAATTATTGATTGTTGATCTCAGGTCCTGAGCTGTTGGTGTTCTGTTCAGGAAGTTGTTACCTGTGCCAATGAGTTCGAGGGTTTCTCCTAATTTTTTTTCTAGTATCTTTAGTGTGGCTGGCCTTATGTTAAGGTCTTTGATCCACTTGGAATTAAGTTTTGTACAAGGTGATAGGTATGGGTCTAATTTCATTCTTTTGCATGTGGACATCCAGTTGGACCAGCACCATTTGTTGAAGATGCTGTCCTTCTTCCATTGTGCGTTTTTGGCTTCTTTGTCAAAGATTAGTTGGCCATAGGTGTGTGGATCCATGTTTGGGTCTTCAATTCGATTCCATTGATCCACTGGTCTGTTTCTATACCAGTACCATGCTGTTTTTATTACTGTTGCTCTGTAGTACAGCTTGAAATCTGGGATGGTGATACCTCCAGATGTTTTTTCATTGTACAGGATTGATTTAGCTATTCTGGGCTTTTTGTTGTTCCATAAGAAGTTGAGAATAGCTTTTTCCAGGTCTATAAAGAATTGTGTTGGTATTTTGATAGGAATTGCATTAAATCTATATATTGCTTTTGGTAGGATAGCCATTTTTATTATGTTGATCTTACCTATCCATGAGCATGGGAGATCTTTCCATCTTCTAAAGGCCTCTTCCATTTCTTTCTTCAGGGGCTTGAAGTTCTTGTTATATAGGTCCTTTACATGCTTGGTTAGAGTTACCCCCAGGTATTTTATGTTGTTTGTGGCTATTGTGAAGGGGGTTGTTTCCCTTATTTCTTTCTCGGTATATTTGTTTGTTGTATAAAGAAGGGCTTCTGATTTTTTTGAGTTAATTTTGTATCCAGCCACCTTGCTGAAGTTGTTTATCAGCTGAAAGAGTTCTTTGGTGGAGTTTTTGGGGTCGCTTATGTATACTAACATATCATCTGCGAATAGGGATAATTTGACTTCTTCATTTCCAATTTTTATCCCTTTGATCTCCTTTAGTTGTCTTATTGCTCTAGCAAGGACTTCAAGTACTATGTTGAAGAGATATGGTGAAAGTGGACATCCTTGTCTTGTCCCTGAGTTAAGAGGAAATGCTTCAAGCTTCTCTCCATTTAATTTGATGTTGGCTACTGGCTTGCTGTATATCGCCTTTATTATTTCTAGGTATGGTCCTTTTATGCCCGTTCTCTCCAGAACTTTTAGCATGAAGGGGTGTTGGATTTTGTCAAATGCTTTTTCTGCATCTAGCGAGATTATCATGTGGTTTTTTTCTTTCATCTTGTTTATGTGGTGAATTCCATTGATAGACTTTCGTATATTGAATCATCCCTGCATTCCTGGAATGAAGCCTACTTGATCATGGTGTATGATACTTTTGATGTGTTCTTGAATTCGGTTTGCTAGTATTTTATTAAGTATTTTTGCATCTATGTTCATGAGGGAGATTGGTCTGAAGTTCTCTTTCTTTGTTGGGTCTTTGTGTGGTTTAGGAATCAGAATGACAGTGGCCTCATAGAATGAGTTTGGCAGTGATCTTTCTGTTTCTATGTGGTGGAAGAGTTTGAAAAGTAATGGTGTTAGTTCCTCTTTGAAAGTCCGGTAGAATTCCGTGCTAAAGCCATCTGGCCCTGGGCTTTTTTTGGTTGGGAGATTATTAATGACTCTATTTCCTTGAGTGTTTTTGGGATATTTAAGCTGTTAATCTGATTTTGATTTAGTTTTTGTAGGTGGAATTTATCGAGGAAATTGTCCATTTGGCTTAGGTTTTCAAATTTAGTGGAATATAGATTTTTAAAGTAATGCCCGAATATTTTCTGGATCTCCTCAATGTCTGTTGTTATTTCTCCCTTATCATTTCTGATTTTGTTGATTTGTGTTCTTTCCCTTTGCCTTTTAGTTAATTTGGCTAGGGGTCTGTCTATTTTGTTGATTTTCTCAAAGAACCAACTCTTGGTTTCATTGATTCTTTGTATAGTTATTTTTGATTCTAAGTTGTTGATTTCAGCCCTAAGTTTGATGATTTCCTGCCTTCTGCTCTTCTTGGGAGTGTTTGTTTCTTTTTTTTTTCCAATTCACCCAGCTTAGCTGTTAGTTCACTAATATGAACTGTCACAATTTTCTTTTTGAAAGCACTTAGTGCTATGAACTTTCCTTGTAGCACAGCTTTCAATGTACCCCATAGGTTTGGGTATGTTGTGTCTTCATTGTCGTTGGATTTTAAGAAGTCTTTGATTTCCTTCTTTATTTCTTCCCTGACCCAGTGGTCATCCAGTAAGGAGCTATTCAATTTCCATGTGTGTGTAGGCTTTCTGTTGATTCTTTTGCTTTTGAAGACCAGCTTTATTCCGTGGTGGTCTGATAAGATACAAGGTGTTATTTCAATTTTCTTGTATCTATTGAGACTATCCTTGTGACCAACTATGTGGTCGATTTTGGAGAAGGTTCTGTGAGGTGCTGAGAAAAAGGTGTATTCCTTTGTGTTTGGGTGAAACGTTCTGTAGATATCTGTTAGGTCCATTTGTTTCATGATCTCTGTTAGACTCAATATTTCTCTGTTTGGCTTCTGTCTTGATGATCTGTCCATTGTTGTGAGTGGGGTGTTGAAGTCTCCCACTACTAATGTGTTGTGATCGACGTGCGCTTTAAGTTTTAGAAGTGTTTCTTTTACGAAAGTAGGTGCCTTTGTATTTGGGGCGTAGATGTTCAGTATTGAGATTTCCTCTTGATGAATATTCCCTTTAATGAGTATATAGTGCCCTTCTTTGTCTTTCTTCATTAACTTCAGTTGGAAGTCTGTTTTGTTTGATATTAGGATGGCTACTCCAGCTTGCTTCCTGGGTCCATTTGCTTGGAAAACCTTTTCCCAGCCCTTTACTCTGAGGCAGTGTCTATCTTTCGTAGTTAGATGTGTCTCTTGTATACAGCATAAGGAAGGGTCTTGCTTGCGTATCCACTCTGTAAACCTATGTCTTTTTATTGGTGAGTTGAGTCCATTGATGTTGATGGATATTAGTGACCTGGGGTTGTTATTTCCCATTAGTTTGGTATAGGTGGTGGTCCTGTGCCTCTTTTGGTTTAGTTGCTGAGGGGTTTTCTATTCCCTTTGTTTTCTTGGGTGAAGTTTTCTTCTCTGGGTTGGGATTTTCCTTCTAGGATTTTCTGTGGGGCTGGGTTTGTAGGTAGATATTGTTTAAATTTGATTTTGTCATGGAATATCTTGTTTTCTCCATCTATGTTGATAGAGAGTTTTGCTGGGTAAAGTAGTCTGGCTGGGCACCTATGATCTCTCAGGACTTGTAGTATATCTGACCAGGCCCTTCTAGCTTTTAACATTTCTGAGGAGAAGTCAGGTGTAATTCTGATGGGTCTGCCATAGTATGTGACTTGACCTTTTTCCCTTAGAGCTTTTAATATTCTTTCTTTGTTCTGTACATTTGGAGTTTCAATTATTATGTGGCGAGAGGAGTTTCTTTTCTGATCTAATCTGTTTGGTGTTCTGTAAGCCTCTTGGATTTTTATTGGCATCTCTTTTTTCAGGTTTGGGAAGTTTTCCTCTATGATTTTGTTGAAGATATTTCCTGGACCTTGGAGTCGGGAGTCCTCTCTTTCCTCTATACCTATAATTCTTAGGTTCCGTCTTTTCATTGAGTCCTTGATTTCTTGGATGTTGTGGGTGAGAGATTTTTTAGCCTTCTCATTTTCTTTGGATGTTGTACTGATTTCTTCCACTGAATCTTCCATGCCTGAGATCCTGTCTTCCATCTCTTGCATCCTATTGTTGATACTCACATCCGTAGTTCCTGTTCTCTTCCCTTGGTTCTCCACTTCCTCTTTTAACTCTGACTGTGTTTTCTTTATTGTTTCTATTTCTATTTTCATGTCTTGTATGTTTTTGTTCGTTTTGTACATTTCCTTCTCCAGCTTGCTTGTTTTTGTATTAAAATCTTTCATTGCTTTTTTTTTTTCCTGTTCAAGCTCTGTCACCTTGGCTTGGGGCTCTTTAATGGTGTTGTTCCTTGTTTTGACTTGTAGAATTGTGGCTTCTTTGAATTCCTTCATAGATTTAAGTTGTTCTTGCAGGGACTCTATCACTTTCCATAATGCAGAATTGTCTACGTTTTCATGTGTTTCTGTTGGTGTGTGGTCATCCAAATTGGATGAGCTAGGATAATTCTGCTTTGTTGGAGTCATATTTCCTTGGTTTCTATTTTTTTTTTTGACCTTTGGCTATTGGATGCGTTTAGCTGTCTCTTTTCTGTGCTTGGAACCACAGTGGATGATTTGGTGCAGGGGACGAGTTACTTGGCTATCTGTCGTTGCT
Source organism: Lophiomys imhausi (assembly GCA_907164525.1). Taxonomy (NCBI): domain Eukaryota; kingdom Metazoa; phylum Chordata; class Mammalia; order Rodentia; family Muridae; genus Lophiomys; species Lophiomys imhausi. Next base: position 4,945,076 of record CAJQZJ010000315.1, on the reverse strand, counting down.
TACAGGGGGATTTCAGGGTCACTGTGGTTTTAATCGCCTGAGGCACTGTGAGCTGCTGCAGCCTATTCCCAGATTGTGAGTAATGGACCAGGATTGTTTCACTGCTCCCAATTCAGACTTCTCTATGTTGCACTCTGAGTTATCAGCCTGTAATGGTTCTGATGGTATGGACCTGTTTGCCCAGGCACAGATTCTGTGGGCTTTGTTTGTCATCACCGAGGCTGACAGGGTCTGGCTCCACACCTAATATGTCTGGATTTTCCAGAATACAGCTATGGTCCTGATTTCTGGTTTCTCACTAGGCTTCTCTCCACAGGGCTGGCCTCTGTGCCTGATTCCCTTCCTGTCTGCGCCGTCGTGGGTCCCCCTCCCTGGCTGCTAGGCCATGGGTACCCCAAGCCCCGGATTCTCCGGCCCCCTGAGTGGTCCTCTTGCCCCAGCATCTCAGCAGTGGGTGCACGGATCCCTGGCCCCGCCCACGCCTGTCTCTCTCCCCAGTTGACCTGCTGTGGGTTTGCGGGGATTTGGCCCTGCCAGCCGGACTCCCTCCCCAGCTGCGCTGCTGTAAGTGCGTGGGATTCGGCCCCTCCCACCCACCTTTGTGTTCCTGTCTTCCCGTGCTGTCTTGGAACCTCCCGCCCTCCGCTTCATGAGCGGCTGCGGACCACCCGCTGAGCCCCCTGTTTGTTCCTTGCTAAGCCTTCCACTATCTCGCAAAGTTTTTTAAGTGGGTATAAGTTCTACCTGAGGTGTGGGGAGCCCAATAGGCCAGCAATTTATGGCCAAGTGGACCCTGATACTGCCTGCTGTAAGTTGGGATCGATCTTACCAGGCACCTCTCCAAATGGGAGTTCCCGAATCCCGGGTTTAGTGGCTTCCGTGTCTGCGAGAGATGGGGAGAGAACCTTGCCCTGGGACTTTTAACTGTCCCTTGGGAGCTGTGAGTGTTCCCGGGGGGGGGGGGTCTAGCCCC